>JAFFZH010013971.1:18195-29815 GCA_018420115.1 Euura saliciscinereae | reverse complement strand
TTTTTTTTTTAATGTACTTGGCGCGAGACTCTACCGAGTCTCTTGATATAAAGTTTTCAACGTTTCACCATTTCACGTTACCTCCACCAACCCTGACGCTTCTACGTATGCTGCAGAAGCCCGTTGTTCAACTGGGAATAGAGTGCCGGATACAAATTTGTCCACCGACCCTTCCGACCAGATGATGAACCAAATGCAATCATATTTTTCCACGAGTTTTCAAGTATCCTCAATTCGTCACTTTTTTTTCTAGCTGAAATTCATTCTGCAAGCTCAGGGTGCGAATTATCTTTTGATCGAGGAACGCGACCCCCTTTGATTATAAAAATCGATTAATAGTTTTATCACGTTCGTATAAAACGGGAGATTAATCGATGAAAGTAACGATTGTAAGATGTGGGGAAAGGTGTAGGATACAATGCGAGTGGATGATTAGCGTGGAATTTCGGGGATATCACGTGGGGTATGGTCCGGGAAGAGCTACACAAGCTACACACTTTTACAACGTGAGAGATATTTATACAATCTACGTATTCCCCACTTTTTTTTTGTCTTCTACCCCTGACGTTACCAGGCTACACCTACCAATCCATCGGCCATATACTAGCCTTATAATTGCGCGGGCGTTGAGTTCCCTGAAACAATTTGCATATCGCGATCAAACAGTTTGCGGGAAAAGGGATGACGGCTCTCGAACCGAGGAAGACTGCGATTGACGAGGAAACCGAATTATCTCCATTTTTGTAGCACTCGCCACTTGTTCTCTAATCGTCTAGTTCAAACCCTAAAAGGCGCGACGAGAAAAGAACCCAAAGACACGAGTTGAGGTGTGCCAATCGCGTAAAAACGGAGTATGGACATTCCTAGAACAGTAATCTTATTAAATTTACATATTAATCAAGGGATTTTAATTATCCCCCTCGAAAGAGTGAGAGAGAGATAAAGAGACTGAAATGTACAAGAGAGAAGAGAATAGGTAATGGCGGGAGGGGGGTGAAGGGACAGAACTTTACCCTTGCGCGGTGGCGGCGTCGGTAGCGTCGGTAGCGCCGGTAGTGGGTGGTGGCGGAGACCGAGCGCGCTCTCGTAATTTACATTAATCCAATAATTGCATGGAGGTTTCCTAATTAGAAATTCAAATGAGGTGGTGGCAGGCAGGCAGGCAGGCAGGCAGGCAAGCAAGCAGGCGGGCCAGCCAGCGAGCAAGCAAGCAACCAGGGCTACCAACTCCACAGTAGCACCGCACCGCACCGCACCACCGCCAACAAAGTCCGCGGTGCCTAGTACCTACCCGACTAGAACTCGTAGGACATGGAACTAGCCGACCCAAACCGATCCGTCTGGACGCTTTACCCGAAACCAAACTCAAAGTACTTCGTGCTACGGAATTTATAATGCCCTAGGTGTATATACACCCTCGTCTACTCGGCTTGTGCGAATTCTCAACTAAAAAATTCACTCACATCAGAGCCAATTTCGGAGTGACCTCAACCTTTGTGACTTTCACAGTCACACTGGGTTCTCACGTCACTTCCGTCGTCATTTACCTTGAGAACGCAAAATGTTACTTTTTTGTTCACTGAAAGCGGCACATCTCAGGAGTATCACGTCCAAATTTGAGTCGCAAATATGAAAAATCGACAGAGTTATGATTTTGTCCGCAAAAACGTGATTCTCGCGTTTTTTCCTCTTCATACATTTTGTTTAACCTAGTCACAATTTTGTATCCAATCATCAATTTTTCCTACATGACCTAGAGGGTTCGAAGAATGTTCTCTAATTTTTTTAAATACCTAATTGGAATGGTAGTTTGCTCACAATCGTTCATGGAATCCAGTCCTCAGGTAGTGTGACTGTGATGGGTTGAAAAGACTTTTCACAGCGTTTGTCATGCGCAGTATGAACTGCGCATTCTGGAACTCTCTACAGCATTCCTAATGCTCAAGACTTTTCATGCTTTTGAGGGAGCAAATAGTATTTTCTACGTTTTGGGCCCTTGCCGAACAAAAAACCTGGCCAAAAGACAGTTTACGCGAATGCCAGATTAAATTATGGCTTGCACACCGAGAGCGACGAGAGAAAGTTTTTTTTTTTTTTTGTTTTGTTTTCCGCAAAGCGTTGTTCTAGGTCACGCAACGTATCGCGTAATAGCAATTCCGTGACGATATGACGTTGTCCATTGGTGTGTCTCGGCGCGTGCAGACCTTTTGTCGTCCCCTGAGGGATCCCTCGACAACCCCTAACACGTTCGTAATACCGTCGCATCCCCTATCCTACCGTCCTTGTTGCTCGAAACCCCCTGCCCCTACCATCGTACACCGTGGTCACACACATACTACGAATCGCAGAGACTGCCTGCCTCGGTTTTCACGCGTGTCGACTGCATCGCGGGATCACACCTTGGCTTAGCTGTTGCGCGATAGCGCGGGACCGATTAGCGTCGGTGTTGAGCAAAGGACACGCGATGAAATAAAACCTCCCCGAGGGACCCCGGAGCGTTTGACCTGTCGCGGTAAAGAAGGAAGGTGACGAGGTGCATAACGACACAGTTGAGTGTGTTTAATTGGTCGAGCGATATGCTTGCCACAGACCTGGACAGTCATCGAGGTAGTTTGAATACGACTGAAATCCGTGTGGCTGTGTTTAACCAGCGCGGCAGCAGCGAGGTTTCAAACCGAAGAAGGGGGTTCGCGGAGCAACGTAGGAAATCTGCATAATATAACCAACTATTGTTCAAATAGACGTTCCTCCGCAGATTCAATTACCATTGTGATACAATTATTGTTGGAAATTTCATCAATTCGGGTACCCACCACCCACCCTACCGGTGGAGAATACCATGGGTCTTACATATGCATAAGATCGTCAAACATCGGCTAGATTTTACATCAATAACCCAACCGATCACCTATCTACCCAGTTTCGCTCGTTTCATTCAACATTATCATCCACACTTGTCCATTGGCTGGCTAAAGACATTCGAATCCTTCCGGTTGTCTAGATGAGACGAATAAAGGGCGCCAAACGAAACAATCGATAACTTTGACAGTTGTGAATATTTTTAGCCGAAAATTGGCGTGTATGCTCGACGTACGAAAACACAGACGGGAAAAAATCGAGAGTCACGTGTGACCGATATTCCTTGCAGTTTGACTGACTTTTTAAGAATATCGGCGGTTGATAGTCACTGGTTGCGTGCAAGGATCCATATAAATTCTAATTCCGCAATCAGCAGTAGCCAGGATAGTTGTAGGTTGATCCTGGCTGGCTAATTCGAAGCCAGAACCCTAGACCTGTGTGTGGGTGCTGCGGTATTTACCGCGGACAACTCTCAATAATGGTAATAATCACGGATCGTAAAAGTAGTGTGCCTGTTGTTTAATGTATGCCCAAAAAACATGAAAGGTAGAGCTTCATGATCCCGAACTACCCTCTCTAACGAAATTAGGAGTTGCGTGGCGAAGTGGTGAAGAAGAAATGAAAATAGAAAAAGAAAAAAACAAGAATTGTGATCACGTTGCGATATTTCATTTGTTTTGCAGAGTTTAATCCCACCTTATCACGGAATCCTGTCGAATAGAATGGCCTAAGCGTCGAGGCAACTTAGTTGAAATTAGGTAGACTGCTGCCGCGCCATAGCCAGTCGAACGAACGATTTTACCTCCCATCCCCATCCCATCGAAGATAATCGATCTAATAATTATCCTGATTTACTAATGCTGGGAAAATCACCCCCTGCTAGGTTCACCAACACGGTTCAACCTCCAGAGTAGGTTACGCGTTTATACACCGTTTACAGGTGTGGGAGAAACTGGGTGAACGGTAGAAGAGGGAAGAGGGAAGGGCGTGTGGTAATTATATCAGCAACTAATGGATATAGTTAATTGCTAATTATGAGGCCTGCCAAATGATCGATAGTACATTGCCTCGCGATCGTCCGTTCGAACCTACGGGATTACCAAGAGTGTGATTCTGCGCCCCCTACCCCCCATCCAGACTTGGATTAGCGCTCAGTAATTAGCAATTACGCGATTAGAAATTATCATTATCGTCGTTATTATTATTATTGAACAGCAAAAATTGTATTCAATGATTTCTTCACGCTGTTTCGTCATTAAGAGTGTTCAACGTGTATCGAGGCTGTCGCAAAAACTATAATATTTACAAAAAGTTAATGATATAGAGTATATAAGCTGTTTATTGCACTATCACAAAAACCGCGTCAAGTTGGAATTACAAGCGTGTATACATTGGGCAAACCTTTTTTTCCCCTCTTCAATCATTGTGAAATCTATTCAATATCACGATCTCATTGTGGTTCTTATGATTAGATCCGTGTAGAATAAATTGTCATTTTTTAACAACGCTGACTTTCACTATAGACGATCAGTCTTTTTTACGGCACAGGCATTGAAAAGTCACTTTTTTACGCCTGTTTTCGTTCCGGCAAGTGCTACTTTATACCGCTAAGTTCAAAGTTGCGGTAGAAAGTCTTTATTTCGCAACTTTGATGCGCAGTTCGAAGTGCGCATGTCAAAGTTGCGGAATAAAGTCTTTGTACCGCAGGTTACCCCCTCTCTACTACCTTTTACAGCAGCTCCTATACGCAGTTCGTGCGGAACTCAACTGGCGTCAAAGTGACTATTTATGCCTTTTCCGTAAAAAATATTGTATGGGGCGCGCGCAGAAAGTAACCTTGCCGAATAAACAGTTCCTTTCGGCGCATGCCACATAAATATCTATTTTTTTTCTGTTCTTGTATCGCTAATCACAAAGATTCTTGAATCCGGTTATCATCGAGAGAATTGAGCTCAGGTGTCGACGATCGTTTAATCGTTTCGAGTTTGCTCTTCGCGTCTCACTTTCCCTCCCTAAACGTAACGTCACCCCTGTACGGGGGCTTGAAATTCCATCGAAAACCACAAGGAATTTCCAGTCCCTTGCGGATGAGTCGAGTGATAGCTAGTATCGTTATATTTCATCGTTATCACGATCGAAACTATTTTCGCCAATTATAATCTCACCTCTCTGAATCTTGTTTAGTCGTTTGATTTAAACTAACGACGCGACGTGTCGTCGACACAATGTAAACTGGACGGATATCAAGCAAAGTCAATTGCCTGAGTAGCTTGTAAGACATCAAAGAAGGGTTGTTCGCGTTTTGAGGGGATGGGGGTTTATTAGATCGCCGTTAACCCCGCGTAACCTGACTAACTACAACACGTAGGTCTTGGATCCTCGAGTAAAATTCTGCGAAAGTGTAGCCGTGAACTATAGTCTCTCCTGGCTCGCCGAGTCTTTGCAAGGCTTCTCTCTTCGCTTTTTCCTCTTTCCTCTACGGTTATATTAACTGGAAAATGAGACTAGGTACGAGAGCGAGAGAGAAGACTACAGGGGTAGTGGGTCGCGGGGGGGGGGTTTCGGCCAAAAATCAAAGAGATGGAAATTAAGCCACCCAACCCACGCGCCAGGGACTCTCGACTGAGATTAGCTAACGCGATTTTAGTCTGAGAAGGTTGAGCGAAGGGTTAAAGTCTCAACTCGCTAGAGGTGTTATGTAATTAATATCAAGCTGCTATGACGAAATATTATTCAGTCAAAAACAAATTATATCACCTGGATTTCTTTGACTTTTTCATTTCGACATCACAAACTCCACGTTCTCAAATTTCTTCCTTTAAGCAAACATCGCGATTATTTATCACTTGAATACAAGTTCAAATCTGTATCTTTTTCGCGCCATGCTGTGACGTCACTATTCATTACATCAAGCCCGCCATCTAGCTTGATTTTTGAACACTCACTTTTCACTAGAAACATTTTATTTCCTACTTTTCTCAATTCTTATAGTGAAGAAGTTGCGTTAGGTTATTCAAATATGGCGCTCAAATTGTAAATTCTGACGTCACAGCGAAACAAATTTTATATAATTATTATATCAACAAACTAGAAAGTGGATCTGATAAGGAATAGGAAAAATTTAGTGAAGTTTGTATGCAACAACTGCAATATATATGAATGATATTGTGGGTGGTGTGTTTGTTAGTTTGACGCGATATAGATACCGACCGACACTGTGGGTAACATTATAATATCATTAGAATAGCCTAGAATTACGTTCATTAATGCAGAGAAGCATCTGCTAATGACCCTTTTTGCTCATGTGATGTAGATTACGTAAGCTCTCTCCAAGGACTTATAAAGCGAGAAAAATTGAGTTGTAGCGGATAATAAAGGCAGGTTTCTTGGAATAACTTATTACTCGCTTACAAACTATAGTATATCATAATATATATATACATATATTCCACGAATTAACTTATAATAATAAGTTCAAGTATCTAAGTGCATCGCAATGATACGTAGTGTGCTCACAATTTATCATCATTTTGATCCAATCAGTTTTATTCGATTCGAAGAGGTTTCTCTGAATAGTTTTACTTGTTGTCGTGAACAACGTCACTGGATCCCAAGTATATAATTATGTACCCACTCAATGTAACATTACTACCGATGTGATAATGGTTTTCACTGTGAAGTGTACCTACCTGAAACTCGTATGGTGGTACGAAAATGAATAGAAAGCGATGTAATAATGTCTCACGTTTTGTTTTATCAATCAATCGATTATGATGATCATTATTGTTATTATTCGTTCACAAAACAAGTCGACGAATACCAGTTCTGCTCGATTTCTTCTTACGCGACTCACGGAAACTTTTTACGTTACGTATAGCGTTACTATACACAGTGTAGTACCAGCCACGCAGTTCCGTGACTCGATTATTACTCCTATTACGTAATCGCGTAATTGCGTCACACTTGGTTCACAAATTCAGTTCACATTATAGAATTCGGTGCCAATAAACCAGGTACATTTATTCCATATTGACTCTGAGAATGTCGTCTTTGAGAATCTTATCAACGTCATTTCTGAGGACGTGGATGTAATTTGCGAAGTTTCGCTAATTAGGAGCTAATGTTCGTAAAGGTGGAAAATTAATTAACCAATTCATTTGATGTTTCGGTATCATAAAATGATACAAAATATGCGTAGGGTTATATTACATAGCGTCTATTATATAAAATTATATGTTTCATCAGGGAGAAAGATATCGACATCGTTTTTGTTCACGTTTCAATTGATGCAATTAGCAGTACATAGGATTGACGAAATTTATCTATACGTATACGTATATTATAACAGTCACAATCTTAAACAATCGTCGCAAATTTTCCTTCAACTCTCTGTCTGTCTGTCTATCTTTCTCTCTCTGTCTCTCCATCTTCCAGGGACGTCATCCGAACGAATATCTACACCGTGTATAAACTACATAGCAAAATTATAATCCGTAGTATATTTGAAAAGCTGCTTTACTCCGACGCAGAGACTATCCTGAAAGTAGATAATAACGGTAGAAATGATTTGCCGTGTAATTTAGATCCTTGCAAGAGATGCTTAACGAACCTCTCTTCCAGCTACTCATTTCCACTTACAATTAGACAGCTGATTATCAATTTATTACAGAATTTAAGATACTTTTCTTTGCCACTGTTTTAGGAGAAGTTCATCGAAAGAATTTCTTCTGATTTCCAGTGATTCTGAATAGTTACACTTGTTTTGAATAATTTTTCATGAAATTTGGAGAACACGTTCATTTTGCCATCCCAATCAATAAATCGTTTCAGATTTTTGACAACGATCTCGTTGAGACGGGGATTTTAAAGATTTCATTTGGCGCCCCGTTGTGTCTCCTGCCTTGGACTTGGCTTGGATTTTATTCCAAACTCGAAACAGCATTCAGAGAAAAAAAAAATCGATTTTTAAACCGTGGGTGAAAACGTGTCGCGTAGATTTCTGCCCGTATAAAAAGGCGTTGCTTTCTATTCATTAATTTTCACTGTGAGTCAGTCGATCAGTGGCAACACGGAATATCTATCCACTATTCCCTTGAGAGTTGAGAGCACTCATACTTTCCCTTTCGTTACCGTAGAAGCGCGAGTCGCGAACGGCGGGCATTACGCGAGATGGTGGGTATACATGTATATCTGAATATCGCAAAACGCGTTATCGAGAGTATCGCCGGCTACGGGGATGTAACGTAGAGGATATAACCGCGTTTCATTAAATCATTTGAATTTATACTCTCGTATGGCTAGTCGTACCCGGCTATACTACTGTATCTGTCAGTTTTCATTACTGGCTCATTCGTCATGTACCCCGTACACCATCGGGCTTCCCTTATCACTTATCGATCAGAAACAACTGCGATAGGTACATAAATTCAAACTTTCCTACTGTAACATATGTACCCGTACCTATGATACATACGCGTAGCTTATCCACGCAGAAATTTCATTCCAAATGGGGAAAATCATCCGGGGCCCCTTCAGGAAATTTAAGCTCCGTTCCTAGGAGGGCCCCAGTAGGGCCCTGGATAGTTTTCCCCGGTTGAAATTCAATTTCTATCTGGGTGGTTCGGACCATAATCTTTGATCGTATCAATATTTAACTATGCGTTCTCAATCCTTTCGTGCACGTTGAAGGAAAATTGGAAATTCTCAACCAAAAGTGACTTTCGTCGACGATATTGAATACTTTGAGATAAGATGAAAATCGGAAAAAAATCAATCACAATCAAGACAATGAGAGTACTAATTCTTAATAATAATAATGCTCAAAAGTTATGAAAAAATTGATCAACAAATTTTCAGGGAACGTTCATTTTCTTCATGTAAAAGGAATTCATTGATTTTTCTGTATACACAAAATTTCCAGAATTTGGAAAATGGAGGAAAAATTGTGAATTTTTTATTTATTTTGGTAAAAACGATGTAGATTACAATTCCGAAGTTTCCGGAACGTGGAACGAATAGTTTCGTAGATACAATCTTTAAAAATTTTCGAAAACGGGAATTTAGAAAAAATGAGAAAATTTTTTAAAAAATTCACGTGTATATTGAAGAAAAATCAATGAATTCATTTCACATCAAGAAAATTAACGTTCTCTGAAAATTTGTTAAACAATGTTTTGTTTGAACAATTTTTTGACAACTTTGAGGCATTATTATTATTAAAAGTTTTGATACTCTTATATAAGTATTCAATATTGTCGACGAAAGTCACTTCTGATTGAGAATGTGCAGCCAAAACATCCTCAAAGTTTGCATGCTGTCAACTTTGCAGCACTCGCCTTCGGCTCGTGTTGAAACGCAATTTACTATGATCCGTGATCGAGTATTGTTCATATATATATACATGTATTCTTACGTGATAAAATTTTTACTTGAGGTATTATAACTTGAATTGCCGGAGCGTGTCGCCATTTTATTCCACTTATATTCCATATATGTAGTAAGAAAATTTATCAGGACAAAATGTAAGCGCGTACACCATGCAAGGCTGCAGTTTTAATACGTACGGGAGTTCTTGGAACTTTTAGTCTTTTAGTTCCCGTTGTTAATTTAATGTTGAGAAAATGAGTTATGCGAATAGTTACCACCCGTGCGTTAATTAAAGCTCATTGTAATAAAGAGTGTTCTTTTACTTTATTTAATTATTTTTTTTCAATTCTTTTTTTTTTCTCCATTTCATACACTTCTTTTTTTTACATCTTTTTCTTCACCTCTTTTTTTCTTTACCTCATTCCACGTAGAACTCGCCCGCTTCTGGTCTCGCAAGTTGTCGGCGAGGATATTTTAATGTTTAATTATATGAGGTTTTATGAGTTTTATACTATCTCACAAAAGCGTAATACCGTATAATCAACCCCCCCCCCCCCCCCCCCCTGCCCACTACTATGTTAACTCTCCTTGGAGAAAATTTCTAACTGTTATAGTATTGTTATCTGCGACCGCTTCACCGACGTTAATTATCAACGTTAAATCCACAACCGCCATAATTTCATCGAGACAAAAAACAACGAAGACTAATTATCAACGAAACCGAAGAAATGATCCAATCTCAGATGTGAGCGGGAGACCCGGGTTCGATTCCGGGCCAAAGCAGGAAAAATTTTCTTCTCAAAAAATTGTAATCTGATAATTATAACAGATAATCAGTTCACGTTGGTTTCAAATCGGCAAGGGCTAAGGATGTATAGGCCATACAATCTCAACCAAAAGTGAGTCTCGTCGTCAATATTGAGTACTTCGAAATGAGATAAAAATCTGAAAAAAATCAACCACAATCAAGATGATAAGAGTATTCATTTTCAATGATAATAATGCCCAAAAGTTATCAACAAATTGTTTAAACAAATCATTGTTTAACAAATTTCCTGGTGACGTTATTTTTTTTTCATGTCAAATGAATTCGTTAATCTTTCCGAATACACATGAATTTTTTCAGAATTTTGTCACTTTTTTTAAATTTCCGTTTTTGGAAATTTCTAAAGGCTGTATTTACAAAACTATTAGTTCCACGCTCCGGAAACTTCGGAATTGTAATCTGCATCGTTTCCACAATAACATATCCAAAATTCAGATTTTTTTGCTCCATTTTTCAAAATCGAAAACGGAAATTTAAAAAAAGTGACAAAATTCTGAAAAAATTCATGTGTATTCGGAAAGATTAACGAATTCATTTGACATGAAAAAAAATAACGTCACCAGGAAATTTGTTAAACAATGATTTTTTAAAACAATTTGTTGATAACTTTTGGGCATTGTTATTATTGAAAATGTTTACTCTTATCATCTTGATTGTGGTTGATATTTTTCCGATTTTTATCTCATCTCGAAGTACTCAATATTGACGACGAGACGCACTTTTGGTTGAGATTGTATGGCCTATACATCCTTAAGTTTCGAGCGGTTGGTGCTTAGACTGTTTTCGTCCAGTGTGTTGTGTGTGAGGCACCCCAGACCCACCCCGAGCTCGGTTATAGCCTTGGCATTTGTGAGAACACACATTTAATTATGCTGTGCATTGTTAGCGGAGGAGGATACCGTGTTTAATTTACACACCGAGGCTGCTTAAATTAAAACAGGATAATAAAAGCTTTGCCTCAACGCTTCACGGTGACAATTCATTTCTCCTTTTTTTTTTACTGTTTTCTTTTTTTCTTTCTTTTTTTACTCACTGGTCAGAGTAGCCTTTGTTTCCGGTGTGTTTGATCGAACTTCTCACGACTCTTAACCAAAAAATTATAAAAATCTTATCCAAAGTATCCGATTACACATCGATAAAATTGACTTTTTTTTCCAAATTAATTGTCGTAAGGTTTCAGACAAACGGTTGATTCGATTATGTCTGTCGACCTCTCATTTTCTTCGGAGAGAAATTCTTTATCATACGAATGAGGGAAACTGAGAAAAAAGAATCCTGTGTCAAGTTATGGTCAGTTATCGAAACGTTTAACGACAATCTAGTCACTATTTTGCTGATAACTTGGTCCAAAAATTTTGTCGTTCAATTTCCCTCATTCACACGATGAAGAATTTCTCTCCAAAGAAAATGTAACGTCGAAAGACATAATCGGATCAATCGTTTTTTGAAAAAGTCAATTTTTCGATCTGTATGGAGATTTTTTTTTATGTACATAGATACCAAAGTCGAGAAATCTATTGTGCTAAGATTATATACTACGACAATTGCTATTTATGCACAATGAGGACG
>JAFFZH010013971.1:0-18095 GCA_018420115.1 Euura saliciscinereae | reverse complement strand
CCCCCACGTTGTGATATAGGGGATGTAAATTTAAATTTATCCGAACTTTGTCTTGTAAGTTGTATAACTGGATGGGAATTGAAAAGCCATACATTTCTCTCATACAATTGACTCATCTCTGTATAACAGAAACTTTGTGAATGTACGTCATTAACGCAACTCGCGGGGGTACGAACGTGTGTCTGTTTCCACCTCGCGTTCTCCACCAGGACTCCTGGTGTCCCTGTATCCCTGTACCCCTAACGGAATCGAGTAGAGTCAGAGGGGGGTCGCGGATTCGTTCGGTTCATTCGAAGACGAAGAGACAAGAGACGGGCTAATCTGAATAATGAAATACAGTTAATCAAAGGATTAATGAGCGCCGAAGAAGCATAATGAATTATGAATAGCATTTATTATTCGAGAACCGAAGGTTCACAGAGAGCGAAATAATAATATATAAAAGCGACGGTGTCCCGGGCTGGGATGGGATGGTTGATGCCGTGTTTCTGGGGGTTAAGGGTGGAGGGTGAAAATCGAGGAGGGCGCAGCTATACGTTTTCCCGACCGAGAGACGGGGCGCAAAACTTTGTCTCGCGTTTCTATTTGCATAAAATCGTCGTAGTCGGCGCCTCCGAAGATAATGAAATGAAACTAAACAAATAATGTAGATGCTAAACATTAATTACGTCCCTCGAACCGGCGGGGAAGGGGAAACGGGCTCTTCTTCAACCCGCGTACCCGAAAGAACGGGGTTGACGGAATTAAAATGGGAATGGGGAACCCGGACGCGGGAACGATACGAAATAGGGAACGAGAATATTAAGAAATCGTTTAGGAAGTTTAAATCAGAGACACTACTCCGCAAGTTTAAGGAGAGCTGAATCTCCCTAAACTTTATAAACTCATATTCTATACATCCCATTGTTTGATTCAACAAAGATTACGAGACTTTGAAATGAGGGATGAAATTTGAAACGATCGAAAAAGAGGCTAAAAGAATTTTTGATTTTTCTCTTTTTTCTTCATTCAAAAATTCACCATTTTGGTGGAATTCAGGCAATAAATAAGCAGCTTTAAAAAACAAGAGCCAAAAATTGTGAGAGTGACAAACAAAATGAAAATTCAGAGAGACATTTCCAAAATTCGGAATCTAAAGACACTGGAAGAATTTCTAGAATCTTGTCTTTAAGATTCTGAGAAATCATTCCCGGTATAAATTGGTTTTTACGGCACAGGCATTAAAAAGTTACTTTTCGACGCCTGTTTTCGTTCCGGCAAGTAGCGCAGTTCGAAGTGCGCATGTCAAAGTTGCGGAATAAAGTCTTTATACCGCAGGGTAGCCCCTCTCTACTACCTTTTACAGCAGCTCCTATACGCAGTTCGGGCGGAACTCAACTGGCGTCAAAGTGACTATTAATGCCTTTTCCGTAAAAAATATTGTATGGGGCGCGCGCAGAAAGTAACTGTTCGGCAAGGTTATGTTTTTAGTATTCGCCGTTGCTTTAGAAGGCTCGCCTTCGGCTCGCCAGGTAAAACCAACGGCTCGTACGAAAAACATAACCTTGCCGAATAAACAGTTACTTTCTGCGCATGCCACACAAATATCTATTGTACCTCCTTATTTATCCCTAATTTTCGTTATCACGACATTTTGAAATCGATTTTGAGAATGAAGAATGAAGAGAAAAGCAGCATCGACACTCTGTGCAGACATGAAATACTATCGGACTATGATATACAACGGGCAATAAATTGTCTTTTGATTTACAACAAGTGGAGGACGAGTATGTTGATCGTTTCTTGTTCACCGTTTTATGTAAAATTGTTAAACGTATCTGTGATATTCCTGTTGGAATCCACGCGAGTATGATAAACAGTATCCATTACATTTAGAGTCCGAGTCTTTATACGTTTAGCGTTGGATTGAAACGGAGTCCATCGGACATTGATGGACAAGCTCGGCTTATATGGTTGTCGATGAAAACCGGGGGACTCATGTTCAACAGTTTACATATTTATGTTATGACTATCCCGGCTTACTCGATTTAATTGACCGTATTGCCATAAACTTTGTAATATCACGTCTCGGGTCGTACGAGGAGACGAATATTCAGAATAAATTTCAATAAACATTGATTAGGGAAGAATGAATGCGCGGAAGATCGGCTACCTCGCGAACATCTTTAATGGTAATTTAGTCGAAACGCGACTGTTTCGGATACCTGTGCCTCTCTCAATCGATATCGCTTATAACCGACGTTTAATCGACCCCGACGACGTACCTACGTTCGTACATACGTACAACGGTGAATTTGCAATGCCGTCCGCGTACTGTTACTCCGCAATAACACATCTGATGTCCAAAGTGCACTGACCGAGAAAATAAACGACACGCCAGAGTTTGACTATTTTTTTTTTTTTTTTTGATAACTCGCGACGGTAACGAAAAATGATACAGAAGCCGGCGCTTCGTGCTCCTCGGAATGATGTAGAACCTTATAAAGTAGACAAACTGGAACCATTTGTCTGGTTTCGTACGCTAAACTCGAGCGGCACTGGACACTGGTTTATTTCAGGGATAATCCAAACAAATGTACTCCGTAGCTCCGGAGTAAATAACATGCAAATACCGTAATGCCGGTTGACCGATGGCTGTCTCCCAAAGTCTTCGGACTCAATTTTGATCGGAGAAGGAAAAGACCGACGGAGTCAAGCCTTCCGGGATTCCGAACCCTCAACGTTTCAAGTTACACGATGCATTTGGAAGAGGAATCGATTCAAAAATATGATTGTACTAATTCCTAGGTTCCCTAAGTCAAAAGAACGTCAGTCTTCCTACAAATGATCATCAAATCGTCCGAGTGTCGCCTCCGAGGGTCAAGAATTCGGAATTTTCAGGTTGGTAGACTGCAAACACTTACTACTTGTTCAAGTAGTACAGTACCTGTGTACATCCATGGGAACGCTAGCGTCGGGCTTGTCTCGGATGAGTGAGCCTCCTTTAAGCTGAGTAAGAGAATTACGGGGGTGGGTTTTGGGCTTGAGCAGATGGGGTGGTGTCGGCCAGTGGCTATCTCAGAGCGGCCTCGTCTCGCCGGACTCCCCATCTTCTCAGTTCTCAGTTCTGAAACTCTGGCTACATCCACCATCCACGCATCCACATCCACATCCACAGATCCAGCTCCGTCCCCGGTTCTCCACCTCCACCTCCACCTCCGCCACCCCCTCAGTTTCCGGAGAGATCGATTGTTATGCATAGCCTGTATTTGCCAACGGACCGAGTCTCTCACCCTCTTACTATCTCGCTCCGGGCTTGACCACCCTCCTCAAGACTGACCACCGACCGTCCAGAAGGGACCCCGGTACCCGCGAATAGGAAGAAGGCAATTTCGCTCCCCCTCGACCCCCAGACAACGAAATTAGATGCGCGTTCGGTTTAAAGAGAGAGGATTTCGCCCTTCTTGGACGGAATAGCGGCACTCGGAGTCCAGCCTCGACGTCCGACGATGAACCCGAGGATGTTTATTCTCGGTTCGAGACGAGGTTAGAGTAACTTGGTGCAAACACCGAAATGCAAATTAGGATTACCCCACGCGGAGTTTGCTATTAACCTGAATTATTCGAGTCTTAATGATGGCTTAGGATCCCGCCCACTGATCTGAGGGATTAAGTTCGTGAATATTGCCGGGCGTAATGAACAGCTACGAATTAGGTCCTCTCGTCGATACCGAGTTGAAAAACAAACGTTAAAAAAAGAGACGTTCTCGAACCACCGACTGGACTCTGGTCGCTTCATATCCCAAGATCATTGAGCTTTCGGAACTACCGCGTTACTTGCCATTCCGCCTTTTACACCTCCACAAAGAGATCCGCGGAGAATCGTGCGCGAGGTGGAACGCCAGGGGTGCTTAGGGAGACCTTCGCGATACGAGAGTGCAGAACTGGGGGTGTTTTTCCACCACCAGTTGCTCGCGGCACCCGCAACCTCACCCCCGCGACTCAGAGCAGAAGCGGAACATAAAAGTCTCGACACTTGTGAAAACTGGGTTAGAGGACGTGGATAAACTTTTCATGATCGAACGCATTGTCTCGTTTTCGAGAAACTTCGTAGCTTTTTTTTTTTATTAATGAATGGCAATTGTAACCGCGACGTGTGTCCGGCAGGAGCGAAGGCGCTTTGGTGTGGGCTGATGGGGACGGGTCGAGTGTCCAGGTCGTAGTTGGAGGGTCGTTTATTGATCTCTCAAGTCCGAACCGCGCCGCGTGTACTAGGACCTAACCCCATCGTCCTCGTCCTCGTCCTCGCCCCCCGGACTGTACGGTTCTACCCTACCCCCGTTGACTGGCCGCAACCAACCCCCCCGCGGCCGCACTCCGAGACACTGGACATAACGACTGCCTCAGCCTCCTTCTCTCCACCTTACCGCTACCCAACCTCTGCCCTCTTGCCCCCTTGGAGAAACGCGGGTTCCCAACTCCATAGCCATGGTCAACCGATCAGACGGATGGAGGAGAGACGTTTAGGAATCATACCGCTTATTGATTCAACCGAAAGACACTTTGGGTCACGACAATATCCTCGTAACTCGCTTGACGTAACGTAACGATCATTGTTCTTGTACGATTTTGAGAGAGCAGTTCAACCTTTTCAGGATCCCACAGTGTTTGAGAATGGTGAAGTGTGTATGAGATTCTTGTCAACATGCGTCAATTTTTGGAAAGCCAGTGGGAAAAGTGAATCATTCACGATCTGCGCATGCGCTGACTTGTCTTTTGACTCACTGTTCCTTAATCAGAGATTGGGATACCGCAGTTTAGTGAACGGTAAGACTTTTGCTCGGACATTGAGAACCCTTCGGTTCTCTTAGGGTCGCTGCTTGCTGTAGTTGGGGATAACTTATTCCACCCGTTCTCAACCCCTTTACCGGTGTTTCCCCACTTTGAAAGCACCCTCTAACGCACAACCCTCATCTACATCTTGGGCAGCGAGCGGTCATCTTGTTCCAAGAAGGGTAGCGTTAGCTATACTTGCAAGATAGAGTCTCTCTCACCTCGGGGCATGTATATACGTACCGCTCACCCTCATCCTCTGTACAGGTTGTCGATAAATTCAGGTCAGTCCGTTCGTCTGGGATTTTGTGTACCGAGTAGGTATAACGCAGATACGCCGGAAGTCCGCAGACATACCCCTGTGCAGTTGCTCGGTCAAGTCCGTCACTTTTGATCACGTTTAAAATAACAACTGGACACGCTGAGTGTTTCGCTTCCAGACTGGATGGATGGGGTTTTACTCAGAGTTGGCACGCTCTCGCCTCCTTCAATCTTCTTGGACCGGAGCCAACCCCCGGTTTGATCACATTGTCAGTTCAATTTCTGAAGGAATTCATAGTCAACCTCTATTCTCGACGTGTCATCGAGTTTTCGAGAATAATTAGACATTTTTCGTCAATTATTTCGTTCGAACAACAACGTATTGACTCAGTCGGTTCGGTTACCAAATAGATACTCCATTTCGTAATTATACACGCATTATGCAGTATAAATATTGATGCTTCGTGCAAAAACTGAAACCTGCATCTGCTCTAGTGCGATGACATTTTAATGATTGATGATAGAAAACAGTATGGACAATTTTTTTTTTTTTTTTCACGGCCAGTGTAGGAAGGTAACGAAAATTTTGACTCCTAATTAAGAAGCGGGCGAAAGGATGAATCTATTATGTCAAGGATTTACCGGAGCAAATACACCGGCATTAATGTCACCGGCTCGTGTGTAACCAACATACGGACACGGGCTAACATACGTGTTCATTAGGCGTATTTACTGTTTAGCATTTCAAATTTTGGCCGGGACAGTTAACGATACATATATATATAGAACAACGGGTGGCGAGGAGTAGGATAACCCTTTTGGCAATCAAATATTTTAATTTAATCACCACGCTAATGATCTGGCTTACATTCTGTATACGTGGGTGTTTCGACGTTTCTTTATACCTCTTCATTTGCGTCAACCAACATAAGAAACTGTTCACCTCTCTTCATATGCTTCACATCTGTCCCCGAAGAGAAAACACACACCTTGAACCAACACATTTTTAAGCTCCTGACGTCATTGATCCTCTGTGGGAATCATTTTTTACAACACAGCAAATGAAATGTGGTAGAAATGTTCCTGATTCGTTCATTTCATTCTTCCAGATCTGTGTTTTCTGATATCTGCTATCATCGGTAAGATAATCAACTTGAAGATCGCGTTTCCCTCCAAAAAGAAGCTCGATCCCTGTTTTAGAAATCTCGAAGCTAAATCGTCCGAACTTTCTCGAGAGTCTCCGGTAACCGGGGGTTGAAAAGGTCGCAGGAATCTGGGAGGTCAGAGAGCCAGGGGTATGAATGAGAGTTGAATCGTCGGGAAGTTCGTTGGTACATTGGGTTCATTAGGTTATTGAAACCTTATTCAATGTAACTGTATGTATGTAGTGGCCGGTGGGCTACTGCACAGGGGCTTCGTAATGCCCAGTCGCTTCGACTGACCACCCACTACTACTATTCAGGACTCTCCTACGACTATAATGCTCAAACATTTCTACTTTGATGAACATTTCGACAGAATTGACGCCGATTCGCGAGGCTATTACACGCTCGATTAATTTCATCGAACGTTTGACCCCATGGTCAGAGCCACAGGGTAAATTTTGCTTTTGGCAATTTTTTTTTTACATGCTATTTAAATTTGGATGAATGTACAGTCGACCATTCCAGTTATTCCGAGTCGGGGAATTCATCCTCGCATAGCAGTTTAGCAGAGACTGACATGACGTCGGTGGAGTAGAAGCCGCAAAAGATCATACGAAAAATGTTAACGCTCACCAGAAATTCCTTGGTTCACTTCTCCCGTCGTATACGTGCGGGTATGGGATAGGGAACCAGACGAATTTGGAATTTTACTAACTCGCATTTAATTTTAAGCCGGAAGCCGTACGAGTTATTGCTCTGGGATCTATTTTCGTACGTATGCACTTACCAGACGTGTACGTGTATACCTATATCGGATTATACCGAGAGCTTCGGAATTTGATAGAATTTTTTTTTACAGGAAGATTGAATAAAATTCAACTGTCACACCTGATCAATGAATTTTGGAAAATTTTTTAGATCTGTTTGAACAATGTGAAAAGAAGGTTATGGTAACATAAAATTATGAAAGTGGATGGATAAAATCGAATAGCATATTGTGACGGTGTAGAGTTTGAAGTTTTTTTCGCTAATTAGGTTCTTTAATCGTCGGTTATTGTTTCGCCGAGGTCTAATTTAGAGGCAGCTGCCAGTGAACGCTAATTAAAATACCTAATTGTACCCATTAACATGAGACGCGATGTGGCCTGTGGTGCTGTACGTATAGTACACTCGCCGATCTCAGCTGCTTACCGAGTTCTATAAATACAACCTCAATTAACATTTCTCGGGTTTCAGCTAAAAATCATAAGACACGATGCTTCGAGAGTATTCAACTACACAACTCGGTTAACGTCTCAATCGGGATCTGCGTCAATTATATGTATAATGATTTAAAAATAACAATGACTCGAATATCTCACGTCATTCCCACTCAACGATATAGAACTCAATACGGTACCCGAAATAATTAAATTCCTGATTATGAATTATGGCCGCGAGGCGAGTCTTAGAACTCTAGATGTATCGTCCTTTATAATTTTTTTTTTTCACAATAGATCGAAGATCCTGTCGGAAATCGAAGAATAGAAACGGGCAAAAAATCGATTGATCCCATTGATTGTGTTCCTGTACGTCAGGGGAGGGGGGAGACTGGAAATTTTACTGGTTATGAATCAGAGTAGCGATTAGCTCTGGTTTCGTTTCACCAGTAAACAAATAGGTACAGAAAATGGATTCTAATTTATTTATAATTAAACATGAGGAAATATCGTATGAAATTTGTCTCGGATCGGCACCTCGGTGTTTGTCTCTTCCCCCCTCGTTTCCTCTTACTTTTTTTAAAACCTCTCTCTCTCTCTCACTCGGTCTTTTTGTTGGCCTCCGAAATAGCTCTAATTTGATACGGTAAGTTAGTTAACGAACGTGTGTCAGTTAATGACAAACTTTCATTAGATCTCTGACTCTCGTATATGTATATATATACTTCTTTTTTCTACTGTCAACCTCTTGTCTCCTGCGAGACGTAGTTACCCAATACTGAATAAAAAACAAAAAGCCGAAGCAGAGGAATTAAAAAAAGAGAAGAAAAAAAATCTATCAGTTTTTTTTGGGTCTGTTGTAAAATGACGATTTTTTACGTGTTGTTGTACATGAGGGGCTATTTTATAGTTATTTTAAGGTACATATGATTATATATCCACAGTCATTAGATTTATCGACTGTACATGGCTATGTACCGAACATTTGGATCCTCCTGATTTATTCCGACATTAATCAAGTTAATGATGCTCCTAGCAACCTACCTTCACCCCACTTCTCATCCCTCCGGACCCACCCACGTCACTCGGGGTACAACGGGAAATGGGTATTTCGATCGAGATCACTCGTACAATTAGTAACTAGAACCTAAACTTGACCATTCCGTTTCGATGGCAACAAAACAGAGCCTTGGGAGTTTGGACCGTCGATAAAAAGAAAAATTTAGTTGGAATCAGTATTTCGAACTGGCCACAAATGATGGAGTGCTTTTATATTCTAGCTTGCAGGTGAAATTTATCCTAGTCGAAGAATTTTATGGCTTGTTAAATTCCCAGGATTAAATTAGAGCAGCTGATGCTTTGATACTCACGGTCTTCGCCCACACCGTGATATTTCGAATCGGACAATCGTGACTCACCTGAAACATGAAAACGAAGAGAATAAGGTAAAAAAAAGTGATAACGAGATCAGTACCGCGGGGAGCGTATCGGGCAGAAAAGAATCTTGATAAAAAAAATTTGGCCCAACTCCACGCGTTCACATAATTACAAGAGAACGGAAAGGGAAACGTATTAGCGGTTCGACGATGGTTAAATGCCGTTCCAACACAGGTAAAGAGACAATGTACCGGCACCCATACGTGGTATTCGGTGCGCGGAGGGCTCGAGGGCAAAGGAAAGGATGGAAGGGCGAAGGGGAGGAGGAAGAGCGAAACCGGGATGATGTTACACCATCAATCAGCTGGCAAACATTAACTCAACACCAGCTCCCCTGCCCCTGGCTGACCTGAACTGCGCTCGGCCGTGCCGATGATATCACTACGATACCGCAGGTGATGGTAAACACATACGTGCGAGTACAAAGTTCGGTGTAATTAATTATTGAGTTCTTATTTGCGAGAGGGGAGGAAGTGGCCCCAATCAAAGAATCAAGAACGGCTAATTACTTCGCTGCAGGAATTTCGTGTGATTATTGCAATACAGTGCGGAAAGTGAATCATTCACGATCTGCGCATGCGCTTACTGGTCCCTTAACCAAAGATTCAATTTCCTGACCGGATAAAAGTTTAGTAAACGGTCAGACTATACTATTCTTCAACTGGAACATCGGCTGGTGTCTCTTGCCTGTGTGTCCGGTCAAAGCGAGGATCGTAGAACTTTTATCATCTTGCGAAATAAGCGATATTGATCATTTTGATGACGATTCGTGATCGAAGTTTGCGTATGTGAATGATCACTTATTCACGTGTGGGACCAATGCACCTGCACCAGACACGCTCGATGCTGTTAAACCATGGTATCAAATTATGTGTAGGAAGTCGGACTCGTGCTTTCGAATTATCCTATCGTATCGAAGTGTCGCTGGAGATCATTTATTCATACGCAATAACCCAGGTCAGGCTTGAATCAGAGCATTCGCAGAGAACTTTTTCACAGACCAGCACGAACGTTGTGGAGATTCTTTTAATTCTAGAGGAAAATTTCTCCGGTCATGATCATCGAAATCGTCAGTTACTGACCCGATAATATAATAACTTCTCTTGGTAACATCAATTTGACCAGTGGTCAATGGCCTTCGGATTATTCTGGCATCGATCCAGCCGATCGCTGACTGACAGCATCAGTTCGAGAGATATTGAAATATTGAAAGATCAGATAAGTTGAGTGGACGATATTTGAGCAACGAAAAAGTTCAACAAATAAAAGTCAGAAAGGATTTACAACACGATAAAAATCGTCCTCGAAGAAGCTACAAGTAAATATCGTAGCTGCTAAAATTTGTTCAAACCTATTTCACTTGCTTGAGACAAATATTCTGACATTTTTGTTGCAAAATTCGTTCAATTACAGATATTCGACTGTGAAAGCTTGTAATTATCATTATTATTTGTTGAAATTTTCTAGTAACCGTGATTTGACATCAGTAAGAACATATGGTGAGACCACTGATTTCAAAACACAGTCACAGGCACTACGTCTGTGACGTTTTCATATTAGTAATGAGTATTCCGCTTCTTTTACACCGAATGATTGAATCAATTTCAATTTATTGAACCTTCTAGCATCTAAGAACTTGATACTCTTAGCATCAGTGAATTTAAGTTGTTCTTTTACCATCAATGAATTAGAATTGTAAAAATACTCCCAGTTCTTAGATCCATCATCACAAAAAGGAAACTAATGGAAAAGGAAAGCTAAGAAATTCTGTTCTCATCTGGAATTGTTGTACAATTCACGATTAAAACACCTCAGAAATTGTATTTTCAATTTTCGAAGCAATCATATTCATATTTGTGGAACATCCAGAAGTTCAAACCAACTCCAAGATGTTAAAAAGCGTGCAGTTCCCTTTCGACCACTGACATAACCTCTTAAATCAAGGCGTCGAAGCGGTAGTGCTAATGGCGGCATGAAAACAGCTGATCACAGTGTCTTAGACACAACAGTGCCAGAGGTCACAGTGTCTATATGAGTATTGAAAATGCTTCTGTTTTCGGAGTAATAATGAGGTAAAGGGGATCAAATGTTAAAATGTCACAAAAAATAAGTTTGAAAAAGACAAAAGATGTACAAAAGATTATGGATGGTCGATGTGTCATATTTTGATCGATCCAAATGTATGGTTGATCTGTCAGACGTAGAATTTTCAAAAACTTTATTCCAATCGAATTGAAATCAAAATGCGACAGATACAAGTATTTTTACAAGACAAGGATACAAGACTTTTGAGGTATGTAGAATGGAAGGAGGGTAGCAAGAGTGAAGACTAGTGGTTAGAGAGCAGAAAGCTTCGGTTGAAGGGTGTGAAACGTGAATAAAACTGGGTTTCCCTCTGATTCGCGTTCGTTATTTGCATCGGAAATTTGCATAGCGCGAGATACGGTGTGGCTACGGTGTATATCCGATCATTCGGAGCTTGTAATCGTAACAGAAGCCTGCGGTACAATGATTTTCTTTGTAACGTCGGTTTTGGTGTAAAAGCGAAGCTCAGTCGTGCGAGCGTAGTAAAAAATCGTTGGTGGTTTCCCATTTTGTATTTTCATTCGAAACTGAACAGCAACGGTGCAGAGAAGGTATGAACGAGGAAATAAAAGATGAAACAAAACAAAAAAAAAAAATACTTCGAACCGAACAATACCGTAAATAGCAACGAAATACGCAAATCGGTCCTTTTAGCTTAAAATTACAGTTGCAACGAACGACGGACGAGCTCCGGGCGCGGGATGCCTGGGGGTCGAAAAACCCGGTGGGTGGGAAATAGCGGGTTAAAAAAGGGGAGTTGTGTGTCCTGGGAGGAAAAAAAATCCATACAATCCGATCAGAACAATGTATGCGTGTGAACGTACCATTGCCGGGTGAAATTTTCTTTTTTTCTATTATTTTTCCCCTCAAATGTGTGAATGCAGGCACATACCTGCACACCACACACCCGTTCGTACCCACCTAGCACAGTACCAGCAGGCTCGGGCATTGATACGGAAGCCAGATCTGAACGTACACTGATAAATGCGAAAAATAAAGCATTTTTTTAAAATGGCTTCGTGTACCGCTTGATGGCTGGTAATACCCGGGATTACGCCAGCGTCGAGTCCACCGTCTGGACCCCACCGTGACAATTCCGTTAAACGAACTATTTCCATCAACATTTCGATTAGATTTAACAAATTTCTATAAATTCAACTATTTTTTATCTTTCCAATCCGCTGAGATGTAAATAACAGCCGAAAAAAAATTCATGTGATAGATTATATGATTCTATCATTTCGTAAGAAATCATATCGTCATCGATCTAAAACGGTTATCGATATAGATTTCGATATTAATTTATCAGATTGTCATTTTTCATGCCAAATTATTATAACATCTATTTTGTGAATTGTCACGTGATTTGTTTCATGATCGTATAAGGTATCATTGAGGGTAGCGTAACCATTTGCGAATTCAAGTGATCAGGGTTCAATTCTTGCTCGAGACCAATTTTTGTTCCTTTTTCATTGCTGAACATGTAACAATCCAAATCCTGTGTGACGTTACATGAGAGATGAAATGATTCTTTTGATGATCGATGCGTGATTTATCATTTGATTTTTTCATCTATTTCAACATGCGAACTTTTTCAGTAGTCGATACCTGATGCAATTATGGACTTCCTTTTTTTGTTCATTAATTTTTATTTTTATATTTATAAAACAAAAGAATGGAAAAAAAAAGAATAGTACGTATATGTATATTTGATTGAGCACCGATGGTGGGTATAGAGAACGCGAGGGGAGTGGTCAAAAGCGGTCGGAGGGTGCTGATAAAAAATTATACTGAAAACCAAATCGAGCTCGACCCCATCCTGGCAGACGTGCACGGATATATATTATTTCTGTGTTGGGGGTGTGGTAACCCTTTACTTTCAGTTCGAGTGAACGACGGACGGTATCCCGCAAAACCATTTGTTTGAAAACTTTTGAAAAGTTCAATTCTGAATAAATAAAAATGACCGTGTCTCGTGTATACGAACCACGAGTCGCGGTATAATTGTACACCCCGTTATTTGTTGACGTGACCAATCGCTAGGCAACCGAAATCGTCGGGTTCGTGGTTCGTGGTTCGTGGTTCACGTCTTTACCCGATATAAACAAAAATAATTGTCAACTTCCTATATCCATATACCGCTGCACGACTCCCACGTATGTGATACAAGGGGTTCAGTTGCATCACCTGTTTCTCACGACGTTCGTTGAACATCAAACATTGTAACCACGCATCGCCTGTTTTCTTGTCACAATCATCGCCAATGTCTTCTTTCTTATAGATTCCAGCAACTTTAGCGTCACAATTCGTTAGCTATCGGCACACAAACGCATCTGACGCAATAAACACACGTCCTATGCGTTTTTGTCGTACATTGAGTCACTGCTTTCGAAACGGTGACAGGGAATCTGACGATGCGCAGGCGCGGAGTACGACAAAGAGGAAATTCTAGGCCTTGGAGCTGAAAGTCGACTTTGTCGTACTCCACGTCGTCGAATCTGACATTTTAACCTAACTTAACTTAACCTCACCTCAATTGAAGAAAAAACTTGTAAGCTGTACTTTTATTTGCATCAATACTAGTATGAGATTTTCATTCGAAAAACACTTTCAAAAAATGCATCCTCCCCTCCGTTTTTTCTTCTTATTACTGCCTCCTCGTTTTTGTATTAATTTGATACGTTTTTTGTTTCACTTGTGATTGAAGTTGAGACGCGGGCTCTTCCCGTGTACAATAATTATCATAATGAGAATTGAAACTCTTCAAATTAGCTGGTTGGATGTAATTATAAAAACAACGTTCGTCTTGGATTTTTTTTTCTCTCTCTTACATTTCATAAAGTTACCGTATCGTGTTCTTTTTTTCCCCCTCAAACAGTTGAACAAAATAAACGGAGCACTTTTCACCAGCGCTAAATCGAGAGAAAAGAAGAAAGGAAAAAAAAAATTAACATCTCGCGGTCTTGCTGCGTGCAATAGTTATTCTGCTTATACTCTCCAACCCCATTTCAACAAAACAGTCGCGGGTACTCTATATAAGCCTTGTAATTGTAATTGTTATTATTTCTATAATTAACGCCGTTTCAATTACGAGGTAGTCGACGACTGCCTCATGAAAAAACAACTTTTCAGTGTACCGAGTCCCATAATTCATTCCTAAATCCAGATTTTTTGCATTATACAAAAAAAAAATTAAAATAAAAAAATGTGCCTCTTCACGTCCAGAAAATTTTTACACAGAGCTCTATCATTCAGTATTGTTCTCGTGCTGGGCGTGCATCGAGTCGTTTTCATTTGAGGGGGTAGCACAGTACATCCACACACATTCACACAGCAAAAGCCCGTCCAATACCTAATCCCGTATTTTTCCATTGATTCGTCGATACCAGGGGGGGGGTGCAAGAGGAGAGAGACACGTGATGCGAGGGGTAGGAGAAGAGTCGAAGGGGAGAAAATGTAATTAATTATCCCTGTAATGACTCTGACTGATGAGCGGCTGGACAAGTCCAGCCAGGTTGAAATAGCGTCGGGGGTAGGGGGAAGGCAGCGAAGGGTTGGAACCTCCATTGATCGTTCTGCCCTTTTTCCTCTCTTTCTCTCTTCTTTCATTCCGTCATGAGACAATTTTTACAAATGACACGATATCTCTGACCATTTTTTTTTCACTGAATAGAGGGAGTCGAAAAAAATCACGCAGGGTATGAAACCCTTTTTTTCTTGATTTTGAACATAGCTTCGAACTTGATCGAGCTTTTGGACGGCTCGAGTCCATCCCTGGAGGTAAAATGATATGGGGAGACAGTGAGAGGTACGAGAAGGGAAGAAAGGCCCCTGTGCATGACAAGGTAGATTTTTTTTCTTTTTTCCTCTTTTTTTCACACCCTGCGAGGATATAGGATGGCTGTATACCGCTTCTGAACCTGAACGAGGTGTTTTAATATTTTAATAGGACGAGGCAAATGGCCCAGCTTCGTGACTTGCCGTTTCTTATGATGATATTCTCACGGATTCATAGGCGGCTGAGTGCGCGACTCATTAGACAGGAAATTAACAGCGAGCCTAGTTTAGCATCGACTCTCTTATTACGATTTTCCATTTTATTTTTCCAGTCTGGTCTCTATCTCACCTCCTAATTTACTCTTTCTGCTGCTAATTCGTACTCGATTGGTTCTGCAGCGATGCGTCTACTCGTTTCCAATCGCGTCAATGCCAATGGACGAAATAAAGAATTACCCGAATCCAGGAGAAAATCCAATCAAAAAACCGAGCCCCACCTGCACGCCAACCGAGCCAAATGATTCTTTTTTTTATCCTATTTTTTCCATCCCTATAGACTCCGATCCCTATGTTCACCTGATAGTTTCCTTGTTTCGTTTCAAAATCCTGTTAAGGGTCCATCGAGACGAGAAAATCAGTTATTTTTTCCTTCCTGATGAGAATATTTATAACGTAGGGAAGGAATTTGCTTCTATTATCAAAAATTAGGATGATCAAGGAGAAAACAGTTAGGAATTAGAAATTAGAAAAAATCTTGAATTTATATACTTTGAATTCAAAAGGATTGCCTAATTAATTTTGTGTCCTAATTAGTTTCAATCAAATTCTCGATGAGACTTGATCGATTCCCGTTGATTCTGGAAACGGATGCGAAGGAAAAAAGGGGATCTGACTCAGAAGGCCTGAGAAACACTTTGACAATTGGGTGATCCTGACTAATGAAGTTTTACAATCGTTATTGATTGTGAAATTATCCCGTTCCGGATTCACGAATTTTGGTACTGATACCGTACTGGTTACGTTTTGGGAGCGTCCACGAGATTGATGCGTTTGGCCTTATGTACATCGTTTGTAGGACGGCGACCCGTCGACGAACGAAGCACGAAGTCTCGCGTAATTAATCGTAGCTTAGATTCGTAATGTCAACTAATTTTGTTAATGACTGGATTTCAGGTAATTATTCGATTCGTTGCCGGGTCAGGCAGGCCTACCTACACAGTCACTGACTTCGTTTAGTCCTATTCGCTGTATCCACCCCGACATCGAACCCAAAACGATTCCTTTCTATTGATAATTACCTAATTTTTACCTCGCGTGACATACTTTATTTTATATTTTCCTCAAATAAAAAAAAAATTCAAACACATAAAACGTGACTTCTCTCTAAAAAAAAAGAGTTTGTAGACCGTATTTCTATAATCCAGTATAGCAGCATGAAACGCGAAACGCGCGTTTCGTTTTAATCGAAAGACTTTTTTTCATTTTCGATTCTACGTAAAAAAAAAAACGAAAGAGAGATGAACAAAAAAACCGTATTTAGAGAGAATGAAATGAGTTCACCTCCGGTATACGTTGAAAGACCGATAAGCATAGCTGATTTATACCAGCCACCGAGCCGCGGCACCGAACGTCCGAACGTCCGAAACGAGAACAGAGTGCGAGTTAAAAAGGGAGAGAATGGAATAAAAAAGTGAAATTAAAAAAAAAAAAACGAGAGAAAGACAAAAGAGAAAAGGGGGAGAACTGAAAGACAGGCGTTTTCAATTTGATCGGTCAAACCGGCGATGCCAGATATTCACGAGGGAAAGAGGCACCACCGAAATGGGAACGGGATTGAAAAAGAGCGCGAAATTCAAATAAAAATCGTCCTTTCCTTGAAATAAATGCGAAAATGATCGTAATTTCAAGCTTTATATTGGGAATAGCAAATTTCACACAGAAACTGATTGTGAATTATTATTTGGTAATTAGAGAAACACACTAATATAGATAAAAATGGGAAGAACGCATTGAAAAAGAGCGCGAAGTTCAAATAAAAATTGTCCTTTCCTTCAAATAAATGTGAAAATGATCGTAATTTCAAGCTTCGTATTGGAGACAGTATCGATAACGAAATCATTATTTGGTGATCCGACAAGCCCACTGAAATAGACTAAAATTTAAAAAAAAAAGCATCTAAAAAGCGCGCGAATTTCGAATTGAATCTTCTCCCATAGAAATGTATGATTATATAAAGCTTTTTCTTATCACGAACAGTTCCTTCAATATTATCACTGGTCCCGTTGTACTTCGCGATTTCAAACCTTTAGAAAGAAAAAAAAACGAATTGGAAAAAAGCTCGCAGGTGTAATAAGCTCGGCTCTGGTCAGTCTCTGGAACGTGGCGGCGGAGATTTGCGGGGAGGGGTGGGAGTAGAATTGTGCTGCAGGTTTTACACCGGACAAAAGAATGGCTCTTCATTCGCAGCCCCGGTTGTTGGCAGGAGTAGGTAGCTAGAGGCCAGGTTGGTTGCCTACGAACCATGCACTGCGTGTCACGCACACATCGAACATTATCGCACACACACAGACACACATACATACAAAAACGCTCGGCTCTTTTCATTTTCATTTATTCGCTCGCTTGCGCGTTCTATTGGTAAAAAAAGAGTTCTCTCTCTTTTTTTTTTTTTTTTGTTTAGCTGGATTGGAAGTGGTATAAATTGGTAAGAGGGACGGACCCCTACGCGGAATCCGCGAGGGGAACAAGGGAGGCGCAAGTATCAACCGCGGGGTAAAAGAGGGGCGTTGATTAGTGGCGAGACCCCCACGGGTTGAAAATCCTCCTAATGATCAACCCAACCGGGTGGAAAGAGACTCGTCATTTTTCATTCTTAATCATTATCAAACATTTTCGGGTTTTTTTAATTTTGAATTTTCAGCTTTTAATTTTCAATTTTGAATCTTTGAATTATCAAGTTTATATTTTCAATTTCCAATTTTTGATTTTTGATTTTTGAATTCTCAATTTTCAATTTATTGTCAATTTTCAATTTTCAATCTTCAGGTTCTAATTTTCAATCTTCAGGTTCTAATTTTCAATTTTCAATTTTCAATCTCCAGGTTCTAATTTTCAATTTTCAATTTCCAATCTTCAGGTTCTAATTTTCAATTTTCAATTTTCAATTTTCAATTTTCAATTTTCAATTTTCAATTTTCAATTTTCAATCTTCAGGTTCTAATTTTCAATTTTCAATTTTCAATTTTCAATTTTCAATTTTCAATCTTCAGGTTCTAATTTTCAATTTTCAATTTTCAATCTTCAAGTTCTTATTTTCAATTTTCAATTTTCAGTTTTCAATTTTCAATCTTCAGGTTCTAATTTTCAATTTTCAATTTTC
>JAFFZH010013969.1:12891-34757 GCA_018420115.1 Euura saliciscinereae | reverse complement strand
AAAAAAGAATCACGATCTGGAAGGAAAATACAGAAAAAAAATGGTAATTTTTTCTTTCAACGATGAAAATCGTTAGTTAGAAATCAATTATTCTAATCAATTTGATTGTACAATCGATTTCAGTGTTTGAAAAACATGAATAAATTACAATTATAGACATTATCGGATAGAAGGAAAAAATTTTACAAGTTTTCAAAAGTTTCCCACCAAAAAACAAAAATCTATTCTAATTATTCTATAAAGTACAAAATTTTGAATAAATTCAAATAATTTCAAGGATTCAAAAGAAGAAAAATTAATTCACAACATTCATAAAGATGTGTGCTGACCAGATTAATCCAAATGATTAGCTGATCCCGAGGAATGATTGAGAAAACGGAGTAAACGAAGACTGAAGAAAAAAAAAATGACAAAATATGTCCATAAAAAATTGAAACAATTTTTATTGTTTCACTGAATGAAAAAAAAGGTCATAACTGTATAAATCTGTGCTATACTATATAGACATACTATATTAACGAGATAATTTTATTCTTTCCCAACAGTGTGACGATTATGATCAAGTCTTGAAAAAAAAAAAAAAAAAATTGTTACAGGACGAAAAAACAAAAATGAAAAAATGGTATAAATATCCGATATATAATTTGAAATATTTTATTGTATCTATTAGATAATAAAAAAAAAATTCGATAAATTATAAATTTGCATTTTATCCATTCAATTTACAATGAAACGTTTCTTTTTGAGCTGCACGTTTCCTTGATGCAAAAAAAAATCTACCTACGTATACTTTCACCCTTGTCGCTAATGGTTGTTACAATCATGACGCAGAATAGGTGATGAGCCCGGCCATAATTTTGATTTGTTGGAATTGGGCTGTCTATTATTGAGGCGATACATCGATCGTGGTCTATAAGGTATAGTCATAAGGTCAGTTTATCAATTTTACCCACGAATATCAAGGTTGCGTTTTTAGTCGATGTCATTGGATCCGGTAATTGAAGTTGAAAGGTTTCGAGTCTCAGTTTTGATTCGATACAATGTTGCTCAGCATCAAATTACATCGTGTTATCAATTAAATTTCCATTACAAATTTCAAATCCGTAATTTTTAATTGATTATTTACAATTCTGCCCAATAGTGATTCAATATGTAAACTTCTGCACTGTTTTTTCATGTCGATTTCTTTTTGTTTCAATAAAATTAAAGTTATTCTTCGAATTTTTACACTGTTACGATACTAGTGAAAAAAAGGGGGTAAGACTCGGGGATATAGATATTGGAGGGATCGTTTGACGATCCTTTTCCTCCTGAGAGAAATTCTTCCCCCGCGAAGACAACCGCGAGGGCGTTTTTGCCCCCGTGGACAATGGAATTTAGATTGTCTGTCGTACCATCCTCGGCAGTCCAGGCATGGGACTTCATTATATACGCATTATAACTGATAGTAAATTCTTTTCTGCCCCCAGAGACCAAAATATGTTGAATATCCTGAAATTTAAAAGCCTTCAGAATAACGATCGCAGGGTGAATCATCCAAGAAAATGAATATCGTCTTGGTTTTTTCGAAACGGTGCTGTGAGGATAATTTTTTTCTGGGGTTGAAGTGGTTCAAATTCATTAATTCAATTCTATCTTAATTTTGTTCATTCTAATTTGTATCATTATTATTTATTCAATTCAAGTTTGTTTGTCTTGATTTGTTTGAGTCAATTTTTTCGTCGATAAAATTCTATAATTATAGCTCGAATTAAAATTGATATTTGCAATTTGGTAGATCCTCTTCCATATTTCTTGTTAATTACGAGAACAGAACTACAGAAATTTATCTGAAACGACTGATGAAGAATGAACAAAGTTTTTATAGGAAGACATTTTAATTATGGAAAAATGTTTGTTTTTTCTACGCATAATTACAGTATAAATTATTTTAGATTATCTCAACCGTTTGCGTTACTGTTCAATTTCTGCTGGTTTATCAAGACCGAATATCACTCTGATAGATTGCACCGCGTGTCGATGACACATAACAGCCAGAACCAGACGATAGATGAAATCAATTGAACCTATAGTTTCACCTCGAAATACAAAGGGACCAAATTTTTTGTCTACTGTTCTTGGTCTCTTTGTCCTATAACAATTACAGTTTCTCATTCCTTGTCTAGACGTCTTGTGATGATCGTGGAATGAAAACAATGAGATATGAAGATATCAAACAAAGACAATTGAATGATATGATGATGACAGGTACGTACGATTCAATGAATCAATTATTATTCGTTTTGGTTATTATAACATTGTACATACGTATAAATGAATAATAATCTCGTGATCTGGATTATTCTGTACGTGTTCAAATTTGTCTCGTGTTACGAAATATCGCTCCAATGTATGTACATATGTATGTATATGCGTGAATAAGTTTGATAACTCACGTAACCCAATTGTTCGAGAGTTTCTATGGAGTTCATATTGCACCTATAAGCGAATTTTAAATTTGTACTGAAATATAGGTACGTCATTCTGATTAGTGTTCGCTCATAATTATCGTTGGAAATGAATCATATGGAGTTTTCCAGTCATTATCACACGCGATTCGACTCAAAATATATTTTTTTTATATGAAAGAAGGATATATGATTTCTTGAATTTGTTGTTTCAGCCCTTTTATTGCTACGAATATCACAAGCTTCGATCGGAATACATCCTCAGATCTACTTGAAAGAAGACACAGGTACTTTATATTAAAAATTTGATTTTTGAGATCCAGTCGATCTTGGATCATTTAATCTTCCATGACTCTACCTACAATCAATACTAAAAAGTCGTTGTTCACTGCCCATAATCGATATTTGTGTTAGCAATCAGAGTCTAGATTAGGGGTACTCGCCAAGTACATTAATATGGTAATCGAGCACAGCAAACGACCACTTGATTGGGGTATACCAAATAAACCTGCCAAGTACCACTACCTAAATTCGTATCTTTTTATTCCAATTTTTTTCGGTCACTGAGCTTTCTTCAAGTTGCTGTAATTTCTTAAAATTCAATTTTCACTTTCATATTCATTCACTTATATTATTCATCGTTATTCTTTGACAATCAGAGTCATCTACTCGGCAGTAGTTTCCGGATTTCATTGCTTTCTCAGACAAAATCATTTTTCTGGTCAAATATTCTTGTAGATAGACTTTTTGATTGGTTGAGGTACTGTTATGCACATTAATGTACTTGGCGATAGGTTTTTGCATCAGTGGTTCGGTGTTTTCAACCAGGAATACTCCTAATGACTGGAATACCCCAATTAGCTTTAATGTAAAACGTTATCTTGGTCAAAATGTTGTAAATAGAGACTGAAAAACACAATAGAAAAATATAAAAAAATGGCGAAAACCAGGATTAATCGACAAATGTATACGAAAAAAATTCTTTCTCTCGGTCTACTTATTCAAATCACAGTTACATGAAAATTAAAGTCAATTGAAACGTATATGTGTACACAAAATGAAAGGTCAGTTATTATTTCCCAAGTGACCAGTGGACCGTATATTTCTCTCTGTTTTTGGTCCAATTATTGATTGAATAAACAGATGCAAATATTTGATGAACCTGCGAACCGTTGTGGTATCGAATTTCCTGGGTTTCTGCAGGAATGAACACGACATTATTAACGCACTATCCCCTCAATTACATAACAATATTTGCTAACCTCGAATTACTTGTAAAAATAACGAGTCGTGTAAACATTTTTTTCCATATCAGAATAAATTATGTTTTCCATAACTCTGCCAAAATTTGAAAAGATAGTAGAAAATATTTATTCAATATTACAGATTCGTGTGTTTTATTGATTGAAAATGAAAAAAAAAAAAATTGATTCAAAATTGACACAAGAATTTGAGTGTTACGAAAAAATTGTCTCCATCAGTGTAAATGTACGGTTCATTATTCTACTGTCATCCCAAGATGGTCAGAGAACAAATTACTCCATGCAATATCCCCCGGCTTTCTATGGACCGATCTAATTGAATTGAGATGATAAAAGACAATATCGATAGATTTATTTACTTTACGCCACTGTAGTTATCTGTAAATATTGGGAGTCCGATCGAGACCAGCTGGCACTCTACTATCACTGGGTTTAGCCAGCCGGGAAATTGAGCACCGTACACTATCATCCGTCCGTGCAGCACTCCTCTATTCCACACTGGAACAGAGACCGAACCATTCGCGTGTACGAACGTGTGATTAGTGATTTCCGCCAAACCTTCCTCTTCTTATCGTCAATACGTGGGGTAGAACCACTGGTTTGGGCCACCTCGACATTCCTGGCCAGTTCGTAATGGTTGATTACTAGCCCAGTCGAATTAGGTCAAAATATAACGAACACAAAAATTCATTAGTGAAGATCTATAAATTGGTAGAATTCAGTTTTTTCATCATATCTCGAGAATTGTTGATCCTATCGCCACGGAGGTTATTATGAAAAATGAAGCCTACTAAATTCTCTACAAAAAAGGCTCTATACATTTTTCTCGTATCTTTGATAGTTTTTCTCTAATACACCAGTGAATACGTACATAATTATCACAAGGTTCTATACCGAGAAAGTGATTATCACTTTCAGCCCTGTATTACACAAAAACTATCGGTGATATGAAGAAAGCGTATTGGACTTTTGTTGTAGAGAATTTAATAATCTTTATTCTTTTTAATTACCTCCGTGACGATAGGATCAACAGTTGTCTAGATATAATGAAAAAACTAAACTCGATCGCGATACAATTAGCAAAATTCAATATCACTTTGTCCGTTGGATCGCAATTGGAATTCGTCTGAGGGAGTTTTAAAATATATCAAAGATGCGATTGGTATAACTTGACAATTTGACGGGTGTCAGGTAAAGCCAGGTGGTCGTTCTCGTTGATTAAATTCTATCCATCTTCGCGGACAACGCGAGTAACGTAACGGTGCCACCAGGGTGGCCCACATTTATCAGGGGGGAATCTCCGCCCGAAGCCAAGGATATGGAGACTACTTTCCTGAAGGATCTGTACAGGAAAGAGGGTTAGGCGTCTTGAGTAGATGGGCCCCGATCCAAACTCCAGTAATTTCGTACGTTTTACGCCCCTCCGGGTACGTCAGTAACTGGAGAAAAGTATCGAGAGGCAAAGTCAACCCGGTAAGAATAACGAGTTTAATCTACGTCCGGAATTGGCAAATTCCTATCGGTACACACGTGTTTCAAGGAAGAACCTGGGCAAATAGAGGAGCGATCACAATAAGCCTCTCAAAAACTTTTCGGGGTAAATTTATCGGCTCACGTATTCATATAACTGTGTTTTCCAGAGATTGTGAGGCGAGTGCGGGAAATGGAAGTCGTTTCAAGTGCGCATGCGCGGGTAAAAAAGGCCCTAGGCCGGAAAAGTCGATTTTTTTCTACACTGTTCAGAAAAATCAAAATCAAACTCTTTTTCTCGATATTGAACGTGATTCTTGTCCTCGCTATAACGCCACCCGCGATGCCCTGTGGGCTGCCACGGGTCAATTAACTGCGGTAACTCGTAGACCAACTTGGTCATCGTAAGTTTATCTCGAGAGAGGGGGATGGGATTCTCATCCCCCAGGGGCTGCTAATAATCCAACCCCCTAGCAGAATGTTGAACCCCACAATTCCCCCGGACAAACTACAAATTAACTGATTTTCAAGAATAATTCATTGGGTATACAGAATTTAAAAATGGGTACGAGATTTTGGTTATTCGAGGTAAAATACGCACCGAGAAACCAAAAAAAAGCTTCCCTGAAAATTTTTACCTTCTTTATATTCGAATTATTCTTTGAAGAATCTCTGGTCAGTTTTCCTTATCAAAATTTATGATACTATTTCCTGTTATACTTTTTATACCCATCCCCTCGGTGCTGATTAATGATACGGTCATATCTTATTCTGGGGGCGTCCCAGGTTCTTTAATCCCAAGATCGTGAACAGCCGGGATAATTGAAAGACTGACTGCTCAATGTTGGGGATAGGAGAGGAAGGAGGCTGTAATTGACACGAGGTTATCGGATCAATTATACCCACGCGTGATACAACCTACCCTATACCTGCCCTAACTAGTGCTCTGGTATTTCTACTCGAACACGAGTTGATTAACGCTTAATATTTATAACCCTACCTAATCTACCCTCGATACCACGTAACTTTTTCGAGACAGCCTTCACTCTTACAGATCTTGGATTTATAGTCTTTTTTAAATAACGAAATAAGCTAATTAATTTTTCTCATCTTTACATGAAGTTGATAAAATAGAAAAATAAAATTAGGGGACTATAGTGGAAAAACTAATTTACTTCACATTTCAACAATTTTTATGTTATACAGAAAAAAGAAAAAAGAAAATTTCTTTTCTCAGAACAATTTGTCTTTCAATTATTTGAGATTAAATTTTAATCTGTACATTATTCTTCGTTTTAATGAAAAATTTTTTTTTCTTCTTCTTCTCCGGTTGAATTGCGAATCTGTGATCTTTCGAGTAGATTTTAGCTCCAATCTCGACGCTAGGTAGCTAATTATGGGTGGAAATTGCTACTTGACGTTTAAAGAAGACGAGTAGAATCGTATTTTTCACTGTCTTGAAAATTTCCGCATTACTTCATATCCGAATCCGAATAATTTTTGTTAATCCAATTGTTAATGAAAGAAATCAAATTAAACGCTTTTTTATTTCAATTGTTTTCTGTTTTCTGTTAAAATCAGGTATGCAAAGAAAACTTTGCCAATTAGAAGCTGAGAATGATTCTTTCATTCGACAATTACCGTCCAAAAGTGCTCGAGATATACTACAGATTTTTTTTTTCTAAAAACAATTGAGAAAAAAAATCCCCCCTGTGTAGACTGGAACTTTTTCACCCCTCGTCGACGACCTTTGTAAATATTTCGTCGTCAAATATCGTACAAACTGAATCAGTCGGAGCTGTTGTCAACATTTAACAGTCGAAACGAAGTTTACTCACGACTCGAATGGGGAAAAATAAAAGCAATGAAGAATGTGAGTGTGTGAACAATAAAACAAGAAAAAAAAAATACTCGAACCATATTTTTTTTCCCCTCTTCTTCTATATTGTGTGAAATTTATCGCATGGATACATTTTTGCGGTATCATAATTCAGGTGAAATTATTTTCAACACTCGTTGAGCTAATTAGCTTGGTGAATTTTCTAGAACGAAAAAGGATTCCGGAATTTGATCCCGGAAAATCATTTTACGTTTTTAATGAAAATATTGAAACATTAAAAAAAATTTGGTGTTACAGAAAATTCTAGAAAATTCCTACAATACCTGATGTAGGAAACTTGGTACAACTATAATCTACCCTCTAAATTTTTTGGAGTTAAAATAATACAGCCAAATAATATTAATTGATCAATAATCGTCCAATAAATTCCGATAAATCTCCAATAAATGTCCAACGACTTAGGAGATTTCAGGAGATTTTCAATAATTTCCAGCAAATTCAAATACAAACGAAGATTGGAGGTAAATTTCGATTATTTTTTCATCAGGGAAACTATTAGAATTCGATCCGATGACTCTAATGGTTTGAGAAACAGTTTCCGAAATTTATCTCTCTCGTTTTTGTTTCCACAAGTTGATTAATTAATCGACGCACACAATTATCAACCGTGGATGCCCACTAGGATTTTAATTACTCTCCAAATTCGTTTGAAATTCAAACACCTCTTTCACTCTAACGCAGAACTCGAAATCAAGGGTTTCGCTAATCCCCCACACCTTCTGCGGTTTTGATGTGCCGTTGCGTTATTCCGTCGTATTCGAAATCCTTTCGGTACGCACATGCGAAACTCCGCAGCCACAGCACGTCGATGCCGGCGGGTGAGTTTGATTCGAACCAGACACGAAAAGTTTGTTCCGAATTTCGCCAGAGGTAGGTATAACGAAAATTGTCGTACAATATTGAATACGGCGGCAAAAACTATGTCCTACGATAATCAACAAGAACAGAGGGAAGAAAAAGTGAGTAAACGGGCAAAAAAGTCCACTTTTTTGCCCGGCAATTTACACTTCTTCCCTCTGGTCCGAAATTGATGACTTTCGACCCGCGTTTCAGGGGTGAAATATGGTCATTTTATCGTAGTCGGGTAAAAAGAATATAGTTAAGTTCCCATCATCAGCGTGAGAACCCAAAAAACTTGACTTCAGAGAAAGAGACGTTCGTAAACATATTCAGCCTGGGTTGTCACTCAATTTTTTAAAACGAGGGGGCTCAAGTATGAAGAAAGACACTCACGTTTCGTTCTCCTCAAGCCATCACCCCGTTTGGTCCCATTAATTCTCGAATTAAACTGTTCAAAGCGAAATGTTCTCACCCTAAGAACCGAAGAACTAGATTTTAAACCACCGGAAACGATTTTCAAAAGTCTTGAATCTCATGAAAAGCTTTTTTCAGAAAATTCAACACAAAATTAGAAAAACAAATTCGACGATCTTTTGCCCACGAGACTCTCACGTATCGCGATTCTGATGAAAAAATGTCTAAATTCCAGTTTTAACGTCCAATGCGAACGACGCCGCGTTCAAGACTGGAGCTTTTGGTTTAAGTTCACCGAGTTATGCGCGCGCTGACTCAACACTGGCCTTTACTACTGCGTTAGTAGAATCGGCAGTAGCTAAGAGGGAAACCCTGGGAATACAGTATTGTGAATTTTTTATTTCATGTTTCGAATGAAAAACTCCGCTCACGTCTTCGGTTTGGAATCCTGACCCGAAGGACCTGCGGTGATAGAAAAAGAGGGTAAAAGTTCGAGGGCCTTTCCCCCACCGTCGATGAATTTTAGCCTCCTTAATTAATGAATTAGTCTAATTTCGTTAGAAATAATCAGGTGACACTTAGCAGATTTTAAATTTAATCAAACCCTCCGGAACCCTTTTCAGAAACGGGACGTCGCGGACTCCGACCCTAGAATCCAAATCTTGAGTACATTCGACGAGGAATTAACTCAGTCAGATGTACAGTGATAGATGTTTCTGATGAGGAAAAGGTGAGATTCATGTCGAGCTTTTTCCCGAGGGAAATATCCTCAAGAAACAGGGGGACGCTTTTTCCAAAAGAAAAGCCTAACGAGGGTCGCTGATAATCATCCGTTTCACTACTTTTCTTTTCCTTTTTTAATTTGTAGATCAGTTTTCCTCGCTCTGTAGCGTGCGAGAAGTAGACTAAAATTGCGCCCTATGTTCTAAATTAGTTTTAAATCAGATTAGGTTAGGTTTTATTGAATTTGCAGAGTAGCTAATTATTTTAAAGCTTATTATTTTATCATTATCGGCTATTGGGATTCGAATCTGACGAACAATAGCTATAATTATTCAAATTAACCCACATAAGTGGTCAAGCACTGATTAAAAGTTTCTAAGCGACAAATAAGGGAGTTTAATTTTTTAAACAGATGAAGAGTTGAATTTTTACTGGATCTTCACATTTTGAGGCATAGAGAATCACTCCCGAACATTTTCAGAACTGATTAGACTCTCGTTTTGATCGATTTAGTAACTTTTGAACTTTTTCAATAGCAAAGATTGTGAAAAATCAAATTAAAATTGACGATTTTTTGAGAACCCATCGACGGATTTGAACGAAAATTGGTATCGCTAGGTTTTTTGGGTCGCTGATCACGAATCTGAAGTTAGATTCGCAAACTTTGAAACAGCAAATTCAATATCTCAGTGAAAATTACTAAAAATGCTCCGATTCAGATCGAAATTGGTATTCGAAGGTTTTTTGGATTGCTGATAACGAACTCGAGGGTAGATTTGCTGGTTCCGAAATGGCGAATCCAATTTTCTGATAAAACATCTATCAAATATTTGAATTTTGATGCGAATTTTTTGAAAATTCTTATAAAATAATAAAAATTTTGGTACATTGACGGCTTAAATCGGCTCTTTTTCATATCTTTCAAAGAAGACAAGCAATCTAACTTGAAGACACAGGCGTGCGACTACAAATTACAGCCTCACGCTTAAAGCTTGACTCGCAACGAACTTCAATCTACTTTTCTTAAACTTAAAATTGCATCTTTTTTACTCAAGCATCGCAGTAAAGGCAAGACACAAGAAAGAGCCTGTTGTCCGGCACTTAGATCCTCCCTTATAAAACTGCTGGAATATCGTTTCTTCACTTCACAAAGTGTACCTATATAATCGACTATCCAGATAACAAAGAAGAATTCTTGACAATTTCATCCACGTTATAACGTGGCGATCGAAGCCCGATAAGAGGATTGATTCTTTTTTCTTCCACTACTTCCTCTTCTTTTCCTTATTTATTCTTTTTCATCGTTTATTTATTTTCTGGTTTTTACCCCCCGCAAGGTCGCGGATTCGAGAAAGGGATAAGGGATAAGGGATAAGTTGATCACGCTTACAAGATCCTCAATTCTTTTCTTCATTTATTTCTTTCCTCAGGCTCTTTGAGAACCGAGGGATCGCTGATATAATCACGAGAAGTAGCTACCCCTAAAACGATGCCTGATAAAATACCGTGAGAGACATTCGAGGGGTCCTGACATCGGGATTCCTCCTTTTGTACGAACCAGGATCGATTAGAAACGCGAGTTTAAGCTCGAGATGTCCGAATTTTTATCGGTTATAAGTTATAACAGATAAAATTGAGAAAAAGAAAAGATTATTTCAAACACTATATTCGCGGAGTCGATGTCAATAATTCCATAAAATTTTCTTATTTTTTATCGTTTTCCATTTTTCCATTTTGATGTCGTTAATTTTTTTTCTGAATTGGAAAATATTCTTTCTGACGAAAAACACGTTTTCTCCCTTCACGTTTTCGATTTTCGAAATCAATATGTGAGTCTTGAGAAGGTATGAAACCGATTTAACGTTGCGCGCGGTTCTTAAATTATGAAAGCAAACAAGTAGTTAAATTTATACCGCGGTATAAGCCATCCGCCAAGAGCTGTGAATCCGTTTCAATATAAATAAACGAAATATAAAACCGTGGTCTTAAATTTAGTAGCGATTAATCCATCCCCCTGGAGTGTAGAGAAGTAAATTAACTAAAAATATCACAGACTCGGTGTGAATTATAACGGAAAGAATTATCCGATCTAGATAACATAGATAACCGACAATAAGGAAACTTTATACAAACGGGAATTAATTTTAAAAATCCTGCTGATTTGAATGAAATTAATATAAAACATCTTCAAATTTCATATTTTTGTCTCAATATTGAAAAAACATACCGAGTTTTCAATCACTATATCTCCATATTGATATGGTTCTATTAAATTCATGAAACTGTTTTGGAAATTCGAAACATACTATGATTCTTTTTTAATTTTCAGTGTCAAAAGGTGTTTCAGTCAATTATCTATAGTCCATCCGATTAAAAGCGTAAAATTATCATTTTTGGTTCATTCTGCAATATTTTATGATCCGATAAAGCAATTATTGCAGCAGTGGGAACCCATTTTTAAATGAAACTTTGAATGATTTTCAATTTTCAAAACTGTTATATGAATATTAAAATAGTGATGAAGTTGAATTTTAACATACAAAAAGTATATGTCAATTGCTTCACATACATTTTTATGAATCTTAATACAAAAATTTCTAATAGTGTATTAACACCGATGAAATTATTATAGCAGCCCCTCTCACAGTTTTACTATACCGTAAATCGTAAGCCTAAAGTATAGCTGTGGTGGTAGCAGGTCGTACGAAGCGATCGATTGCTTATCTCGAACCTGGGCACACGTGGTTTACATGCCTGCAACATAGGACGAATACGCGAAATAGTCGATCAGACACTATTTTACGTGATAGAATCACACTCGATATTGGAAAGTGATGATTTCACAACGCAATCAGGCTTTTCCAGCTGGCCAATAACTGTAATGACCCAAGTGGTTCGATAATTTTCACAAAATCTTGTCACCTCAGCATTTATTCGCCCCACTATAATATAGATCATTTTGTAACGCACCGAAATTTTATGAAATTATTTTGAAACGAAAATTCAAAATGTTTAATTGAAAGTGAAAAACTGTAAGTTGTAAGGATACATCACAAAACTTGAGTAAAAAAATTGAAGAAATTTTCAAACGTATTAATTGATTTTTAAGTCGAAAATTTTAGTAAAATCTGAATGGTCTGTACGGCAAATAAGTGAATTTATATCAAACATCACCAATCGGTTCAATTGTCATTTTTTCGAGTAAAACCTTTCAGCGATTCTGGATTTATATTGAAAAAAAAATCGATAAATTGACTAATAATCGGAGAAACAATTAATTGAATATCGATCCAATCAATCCGTCAATCTGAAAAAATTATTATTCGACAATCTCGGTGATTCATAGGCACAAAAAAAAAAAGAAACATTCGAAATGAAACGAAAACGCTGATTAATAGAGAAGATGATGAACCGAATGAATGAATAATTGAGAATCTCGAAAAATCGCTGACTCAAAAAACACAATTAACCGAAAGCGCCCAATGATCGATTAATCAAAGACAGAATTAATGAAAATCATTGAATAATCGATGGATCCAAAAATCAATTGATGAAAAAAAAACTCCAATTGTTGGGGTAACTGAATAATTGAGTCCCTCGTTTTTTTTTTCGATTCCTAAATATTCAAAATTCATACGAAGATGTTTTACAGTGGTAGAAAATCTAGTAGTTATCAGTTTGACAGATTTTTCAGAACCTTGCTCTTATTTAATCCGAGAATCTCATTGGGTTTGAATAAAAGTGCGAAGAAAAACTCTGATCTGATTTTTCATTGAAATTATTGCTTCATCAATTTCACTAATTTTCCTTGGGACCTTGAGAACCGGATTTGTTTAAAGAGAACAAATCCTCATTATCAAATGTCAGTGTATCTAAATTGAATTTATGAACAAGGTTTCACGGGGTGAACACTCGAGCGAAACAGGCAGGTAATTTCGGTTTTAATTACGTCAAAGTTCGAGCTGGGTTCATCTTGATTATCCGGCTCATCATGAGCTCACGTTATAGATGCTATCACCGTATTACCCCAACACATATAATACGATATACGCTCAAAAGTAGTTCAGATTGGAGATATAATACGTCATGATTATCAGTCTCATGAAATGAACCCCCAAATGATAGCGTTTTGAAATTCGTTAACGTTTTATGACGCTCGAGACTTGAACTTTCCCGGAGCTTTGAATCTGGGCTTCTTCTCTCTTTGACGAGATTTACAGGAATTTGAGAAAATTTAATATTCTGGATTCAACGTCGTCGACTGAGAGTGATAAAAACCGAATAATGTCACGTTTTTTAACCCTCGCACTACCGAGATGGTGTTCATAACTCGGAATACTAAAACAGGCTCAATACTACCCCAAGGATATCAAGATCTCCTGCGAACCGAAACCGAAGGGGTTTTGCCGTCGAAGATTATGAATCTGGGATCGAAATTCCAAACCCGGAGGCTCGAAATTTCAATATTAGGAATACTGAAGATCGGGATGATAAAAATTTTATATGATTCGTAACTTCCGGTTGATAAGAAATTATTTTATCACGGCTTGTTTTTTTCTGCCGAAGTATGAGACACTCCCCCTCCGATTAAACAATTTGTCAGATTGTTCCAATCCGTCTTAGTTCGTAGGTGGACGTCTTTAAGGAAAGGAGGAAACACACTAGGCAGTGATTGCTTTACGTCCTAAACTGTCTCCAGCAACGGCCAATCAATCACGAGGAGAAATTCTATACCTAGTCATTCATAAAGTCAAAAATTTTCCTCCGAACATTGTTGACGAGTTGAACGTATATTTTCATCGTTATAGTAATTACAAATGGGAACAATCAACTTCGAGACTGTGATTCAAACGGACCTTTCATCGTTTCTGGTACTCCGTCAAAGATGTACCGAAAATTAGAAGAATTGTGTTTTATCAAAATTTATCGAGCATGACGAGTCGTAGGTCATGAAAGATAGATGATAAAAAATTATTGAACACACATCGGATAAAAGTTAGATCGACAGAAGCTAAAATTGATATTCAGAAAACACACATTGGCTTCCGAAAAGTGTATGTAGAAATTATAGAAATCAAAAAACGTATACAAAGCCCTCAGAAAATCGCAGATGGCTATCTAAAATCGTACGTAAGACCTAGAAAACTTTTATGGATCTCGAAAAACGTAAATAGAAATCCAAAAAACGTACAGAGAGGTCCAAAAACCGTGCAGAGTTGGCGGAAAAACGCGGATGACTCTCAAAAAACGTTCATAGAACCCGAAAAACGTTCATAGAAATTTAAAAAATGTAGGTACCGCTCAAAAAACGTTATTGGCTCTCAAAAAACGTTCATAGAACCCGTAGAACGTTCATAGGAATTAAAAAAATCTACGTACTGCTCAAAAAACGTGAATAGGAATCAAAAAAACGTATATAAAATTCCAAAAACCGTACAGATCTCGCGGAAAAACGTGAATGGCTATCAAAAAACGTTCTAAGAAATCCAAAAAGTGTACGCAGCGCTCAAATAACGTGCACAAAATTTCGAAAACTATACAGAGCCCTAAGAATAACCTAGATGTGTCTCAAAAAACTTCCACAGAAACCAACCTTCAGAAAAACGTATACATGGCTCTGAGAAAAAGAACATAAAAATTCCAAAAACGCGGTCAACCTTTGCAATATATTCCAAAACGGAAGCTGTCGTATTCCAAAAACTGTAATAATAACTACATGATTCATGGTATAAATCTGAAGTACAGAATCCCTCCGCAAGACCCTTGAGGTTTGAATTACCATTTTTCCGCTCAAGTTTCACGGTTTTCTTTACGTGCGATTCGAATTTATCGATTTAGTCGAAATATCGTCAGCTTCAATCGCCGCAATTTCTCAGAGTGAGAAGATCGGAAAATTTTCCACGTATCGAAGCCCCTTGACCTTTGGCTGAACACATCCAACTAAGCCCGGAAGCTATGCGGCAACTTTTTACTGAGGTGAAATCGACTCGAAACGACTCTCCATTGTCACTGTTCCGGATCTACCCCGATAATGAGACCTGTCGATGGCTTTTCGTGTTAACCGGAAACGGAGAGGCAGAAAGATGAAGAAGTATTTCCGTTACGCATCATTTATCGGGCGTAATCAAGGCTTTCACTTCCTTCGACCAACGAGAACCTTCTGTATGAATTTCCGTTCAACCCTGAAACCCACGCTTTCTGTTTCTCCATTTTCCTATTCGCGTCGATGAAAGTAGGAACGATATGTGCCTCTACTGCCTTCGTACTCTGATTGGGATTTCAATACTTTTTTTGTAACAGTCTTCTTTTTTATTCCGTAGAGGATGAATCGGGGAGAAATTGATCGAGGGAATCGAGTCGCAGCCCTCTTTGGCTGAATATGTATATAGATATACTATAGCTCGCGATTGAAGGCTCGTGAAGACTAGTATATAGCGGGATAGGTAATGAAATAAATGGTTGCCGTTGACACTCGATATCCCTCCGTCAACAGAAGCTAGGAAGAAACGATAAAGGACAGGTCCACTAGCCAATAACAATTTATCTGACCAGTTACGAAAATAGATGTCTGAAAGCATGTTATTGTGTGACGCGTAACCCGCAAGCTGCTACTTTCAGCGGAATCTTCTGCTTTATTTCCAGTCTCGAATTAGATCGAAATATGGCGTGAAGATTTATAAATTGGTAAAGACCTTAATTTTGGCCACATATTAATCGAGATAAAAGTCCTGACCTCTAACTCGACGGCTCGATCCGCGATCTTGAATCGAAGGTGCTCGAATTTAGTTTTTCCATCATATCTCGACAACCATTGATCCTATCGTCACGGAGGTTGATATAAAAAATGAAGCTTGATAAATTCTCTACAACAAAAGTTCAATACATTTGTCTCGTATCTTCGATAGTTTTTCTCTAATACACCAGTGAATACGTACATAATTCTCGCGAGGTTCTATACCGTTTCAGCCCTGTATTACCCGAAAACTACCGAAGATATGTAAAAAATGTATTGAACCTTTATTGTAGAAAATTTAGTAAGCTTCATTTTTTGTAATAACCTCCGCGACGATTGGATCAAGAGTTGTCGAGATATCATGAAAAAACTGAAATCGAGCACCATTGATTCAAGATTGGGGATCGTGCCGTCCAGTTAGAGGTCAGTCCTTTCACTCCGTTCAATAGTAAGCTTCCTTATATACTTTCTAGGATAACGACGATCCTCCGTTACCAGATTCCCACGGGACCCCAAATTTCCTGAGGACGCTGAAAGGTTCTCATCTCTAACCACAGCGTGTGGTACAATAGGCTGGAGGTGAACGCTTGAATAGAATTCAAAATTCCAGTGGGATTAGGTCGTATGATCAAAAGAAATTCAGAATAATGAGGATTCTTTGATCAAATAGACGCACTGTTTCGATCCAGGAATATCATCGTGCAGATTGTGAAAAATCTGTCTCTCTTCGCGCTCTCTATCACCCCGAATTACTCGAGGTGTGTCGCTAAGTTGTTATAATTAACTGCGAGGTTTATTTTCCAGTATTAGGTCCTAAAGGCAGACTTGCGAATTCGTGTTCGTTTCACGAATAAGGGATTCAGGTCTGTGAAACACGAAACATTACGGAACCCTGGGTTCATATATCATACTAACTATACAAATTTCTAACAAACTGGTAAAACGTGGGTAGCATGGTTAAGAAACGTTGGGTACGTGGAACTAAGACACTAGACACAATATATATTTGATGTAGAATTTTCTGAACCTTCGGTTGAAAAATCATCAAATTAATTCAAGAATAGAATATAAATGTAAAAAAATGTGTCCAGTAGTCCAAGAAGTCCCACGAAGTCTGATGAAGTCTTCTTTGAAATCCCTCGCAGTCTCTTGAAGTCCCTTGAAGTATTTGAAACCCCTGCGACCTCACGATAATTACCGTCTCAGAATTTTCTTCATTTTGCTATATTTTTTCTACCTGTTCCCCAATGTCATCGTGGTTCACTCGTCAGAGTACGACGATACGTTAACGTGATTGGATCGAACGAAGAGAGAAAGAAAGGAAGAGGATGAGAATGGAACACATAGTTCGAGGAAAATTAGCCCAATTAACTTTTCGGGACGTCATGACGAGGGCCACAACCGCCCTTGAAGGCAAAGTCATGATTACCAAACACGTTACGTCACGAGCTTGACGGACTTTCAAATCCGGTGGTACGAGGATTTCCGGGGTCAATTGAATCAGCAATTTCTTCACGCACGCCGGAATGGCGGCCCCTAAAATCGCCATTCTTTTCCCATTCTTCTATAGCCGTATGTAGGGCACGATGGACAATTTTAAATAATCAAAGAACCGTTCGGAGAGTATTAACGCGATGCACTATCAAAAGTGTGGGCATAAATACTCGAACACATGTAGACACGAGACTGGCTGGGGAACGGATGTGTGTATGAGCCTGTTGCAGAGAGTAGAGTCGACGATTATCCAATCAGTCTCCGGTACCATTTTAGCTTTGCCTTCATTCATACGAGTCAAAACACTGTCAGCTGTTGGTCGCAATTTTTGTTCATCTGCATCACCGCGGTGTTCAAAGTCCAGAAAATTCTCTGAAAAGTTGATCAAGTGATTTTTCACGATGGGGGACGAAACCACCATCAGATCATTCGACGTCATCGACAGCGTCGTTTTCGCCGGGATGCTGGGCGTCTCGGCCCTAGTCGGTGTCTACCAGGCCTACAAATCCAGGAAGAACCCCGACGCGGTGACGGAGTACCTGGTCGGTGGTCAGAACATGTCGATATTTCCCATAAGCATGTCTTTGATTGCAAGGTGAGCTATTCTGCCGAGACCCTCGACCCTCTTTTTCAGAAACCCGGGGGAATCGTTAAACCCGATACGTTCGACCTCTGGTTCAACGGTGACCTTTCTCTTGGAAAATGGGATGCTGAGTGAGGGTACATTTTCATATCCAGTGCTAAATAGCTCTGATTCAGACTAAAGAGCAAAAAAGAGCAGCGATGTGTTTTAGTTGGAAAATTTTCAACGAACAGGATTACAATGAACCTTGAAACATTTGATACTCTTGCACCCTGTCTGTCTGTCATTTTCGTGTTTGTTTTAAAAATAAGGGATGCACACTGGTATCATATTTCTGTGTCCAGTTCGAGTGAGAAATGTACGATCTTAATGACGTTCGTACAATAATTAAAATTCACGCGATAGTCGAAATGCTGATTGTTAATCAAATTCACCTACTGCCTCGATTTTTTCGGAAGAAGCAACCGGGTTCGGGATGACCATGAGCCAGCCATTTCGAATTTTGCAAATCTGCCCCAGATTCTTGATCAGCGAAGCAAAAAACCTCATGGTACCAAATTTCGTTCGAATCCGTTGATCCGTTTTAAAGATATTGTCAATTTTTTAAAATCTCCTTATGAACCTCCTCAACACATCCGGGTCCACATATGTACGATCCGATTAAAGATTTTTTTTAATCAGTACGTAATACCCCGAGGAACTTGTGATGCAGGGAGATAGAGAGAGATGGAGAAAAAGATCGTGGATATTAATTTTATACAGGAATGGAAATCCGCTTTCATGATTTCCTGCTGGTTCTCAGGTTGCCGGTGGTTTGGTGATAATTCTCACCACTCGACAATTCTATGAAGACATGTTCCTGTGAAGGTACTTGAAAAAAATTGTATGAATTGAGATCAGGGTTGCGGGTGTGTAGGACGATATATGGGAGGCTGAAGTACTCCTTTCAGTTTCACTTTACGCTCTTATTACTCTGGAAACTTTTTTTTCAGGGAAACTGTTGGAATCATCGGACCGTTTTTTTTTTTCTGGTTTACCTGGTACCGATGACTCCGCGTTAGTTGAACGAATTCCACGATTTATGCATCGAAAAATTTTCAAAAGCGTCTTTCTCAAAAGAACGCTTTTCAAACTGGTACCCAAAATATCTCCAAAACCACTGAACCGACTAACTCGAAATTTCTTGGGGTTATATGCTATACATAATTATCTAGTATGTGTCTCAGGATTCTCTTTTCGATTCTTAGTTTTTGTTTTTTGGGCAAAGTACGAACGAATTTTTTCTCGAAAATCGTTTACGTTGAGTTCAAGGCTATAACAAAGCCAAGATTTTTTTGTTTCGCCGATTTTTTACGGCACTCCATTACTCCAAGAAACTTCAACGTTCTTTGATAAAGAAAAAAAATTGAAAACATTCCCCAAAGTGTATATTTTTAACTCCAAAAAAAACCAAGATTCGGTCAATAAAATTATAGTTTATCTGAAAAATGTTCCTAAATTTACCTTTGTTCCCCCTTGCAGTGGCGTTGAAATTTCGCTGATGCACTAGATATTGATCCTCCGGTCACATCCGCTTCTGTTTATCTTAGTAACGAAACTACGCGGAGTACAGCTCGTGTACTAATACTTACAGGATTAAAGTCAAGGAATGTTGAGAGAATTTTAATTAACTGCATATACTGAAGAGGGATAAACCAGGATCCGCGTCATACCTAGCCCCTGCAGTAAACCTGGATTTCATTAAGCGTGCAATAAATTTTTATCAAGAATTCTGAATTAATATTCTCGTAAAATCGCGAACCTCTTGAATTAGATCTCACTTAAAATTTTTATATACGAAACGTGGAAATTTCAATTCAGAAAAGTCTATTAAATTTCTTTTTAATATTTTCACGACTCAATTATTACTGTTATCATGTTTTTCTTCATTCACACTTAAGGAATTTTTGTGAAAAACTGTTCAAAGAATTGTTTGAGCCAATAGTGAGACACTTTTTTCCAAACGAAGAAAAGCCTTATAGCAAATAATTGTTGGGTCAAAAATCGAATTGAAGTAATTCCAGCCGTCCCAGAATTCTTCAGTTATCACATTCATCGAGTCAATCAAATTATAAAAATCACCTAACGATTACATACAGTTTATAATAAATTACAGAAGATCAAATCACGCTATGATTACAAGAATGGAGAATAATTCAAATAATTCCGGAGAATTCCTAGATGACATTGACCCCCAAAATTCCCTAATTCAAGAATAATGATTTACACATATTTTAGAATTTATTACAACTCTTCTTTGAATGAGCATGACGAGAAAATGTCGATTATACTGAGAAAAATTCACACCGTTGTTGCATTTTATGATTGACAGAACCATGAATGAAAATATAGTAAACTGAACTGTCATGATGATGGAAATATGGAATATGGGAATTTAATTATTCGAGAGTGGCATTTTTGAGTTAGGACCCCTCTTCCTCAATTCACGTTATTTCTGTGCGTTATTTTATTTTTTTCTACTCAGAATAATTTCCCCATCAATTTTCATTTCCAGTTACATCTCTGGTATCGCGATACTCGGAATTCCTGCTGAAATGTACGTCTACGGAACCCAGCTGTGGTGCGTCGTAATACCAGATTGTTTCGTCTCGTTGACGATGGCCGTCGTCTACCTGCCAGTATTTTACAAGCTACAAATAACCTCGTCCTACGAGGTGTGTCAACCGGACGAATTTTAAAAAGAAAACGAAAAAAGCTATTAAAATTCCCCCAAAAATGATTTACAGACCCAAACGAGAAATTTTAACGCTTCAAAGACATCAATAGGTGGCTTTTTTCCGCCTCTTTTGCACAGAACTGAAGGATATGTCGTATCCGCAAACAGAATCGAGTTCCGTTTGACTCAAACGAAAGTAAAAAACGTTTTTCCTCTGGTCAAATGCCAAATACACCCGGTCCGTCAAACGTTAAACTTTTCAAGTTTATTCGAGTGCGTGAAACACGGACCGTTGCTTATTTTCAATTTCCACGCATATTCTTTGAGTCAACGCCACCACGTCTGAAACGTGTTTATAGAGACGCTGAAAACTCGTACGTTTCATATTCCACAGTATTTGAATCTTCGGTTCAATCACATCGTCCGGCTGATGGGTTCGATCATATTCATAATAAAAATGGTTCGTTCAAAGTCTTCAATTTCTTATCGTTGTTCGCATCGGGTTTAAATCCTGTTGATTACTTCACAGCTGCTCTACATCCCGTTAGTGATATACGTGCCAGCTTTGGCCTTCAATCAAGTCACCGGGATTCACCTTCATCTGATCACACCGATCGTGTGTGTCGTCTGTATATTCTACACAACTTTGGTAAGTCGTTTTGAGTCCTTTGCTCAGATATCAAACAGGCATTTACCCTTCAACTGCTGAATTATAATTTTCCATTTCCACTTCCCCGCGGAGCTGGAGCAACGAGGCTGAATTTTTAACGACAAGAATTACCAGGATTTCCGTATTGCAGGGTGGTCTCAAGGCCGTCGTTTGGACCGATACAATACAGACCATCGTCATGTTCGGAGGCGTCATTGTAGTCATGATCCTAGGGACAGCGAGGGTCGGAAGTGTCCAGGAAGTATGGCGACGCAGCCGGGAAACTGATAGGATAGAATTTTTCAAGTAAGATAAGATTTACCGAGGGTCAAGTTGCCAGAAGCACCAGAGATTGACAACATGATATTCCGAATCATGTTATTATACGTATTTAGTCGGAAACATGTTGAAGTTTTCTGGAATCTTCTCACATTCATCTGCAAACATGTTTTACCTATTTAAAATCGTGTGACAGTTTTTTTTTATCAAACATGTTATATTCATTTTGAAGCATGTTACTGTAATTTGAAAACATGTCACAGCCCTCTGAAAACATGTCAAAGTCATTTGATGAATCATGTTGCATTCAATCATCTAGAAATATGTTACAGTTTTATGGAATTATATTAATTTCA
>JAFFZH010013965.1:6455-18865 GCA_018420115.1 Euura saliciscinereae | reverse complement strand
CAAAATGAGGAAAACTATCCAGGGTCTAGTAGGGCTCTGGATGTTTTATCCCTGTTAAGAGTCAATTTCTACATTGGTATTTGTTATATTTTTAACTTCCCATTCGTCTGTTTTCATGGAAACAAGCTAGGTCATTGTAATCAGCCCGGGAAGTAAGAAAAAAACATGAATCGAATCCATTCTGACTTTTGACCATCCGAATGTTTATGGCAGGGGGCGTCATTTTTCCCCCCTATAAAAATCCTCGACCCCTTATCGCTCCGAAGACGTCGGTCTACGAATCGAATTCAGAGAATTAGGGTCCGTGTATATTCCCGCACGCGAAACACGCGCCGGAAGCTTAATCGAATTCCCAAAATGTCTGAAGATTAGAATAGAAACTCTTCATTATGCTCGCCCCTTTGATATAACCAGAGATTGAACCCTTCGGGATGGCAGAGATTGCGATTAGACTTGATCAGATTGAATGTACCGTATTATCTTTCGTTTCGCCACAACGGCGAGGCTCGTGACGTGCGAGTTAATTATCGCCTTACAACCCTTGCGACTTGAGCCTCCGCCACGGCCTGCCTAGGGGTGACCTGAAATAAACTGGTGAACTCTACAACGAAGCTAAAACGCCTCTCGTTATAATGCCAATAAATTAATATCAGGTATGCAGGTATACTACATCGATAAATTCGTCTAATTACACGCGACAAACCGTCTAACGATGTATGAAGTTACTTTGCCCTCGAGGATTTTCACGATCATTCGTGATGAAATATTGAGATCATCCCCTCAGTCAAGATCCGCGAACGTCAGGGTCTGAATTGTAGTTTCTGACGGAGGAGCGGAGCGGAGCGAAAATCTTCGAGAAGATTTTTTGATTTATCGGAGGCTGATGGAGTTCGGTTCAGCTTATGTTGTGTTTATATTCCGGCTGATGATGGAAGTGTCTGAACTTCTTCTTCTTCTTCTTCGTAGAGAAGAAGAAAAGTCTTTTCAACCGATTCGGAACTGGAAAATTGATTTTTCACTAGATTTTTACGTTTTTAACTCATGATTGTGATCAATTCTGCGTCGTTGACGATGTCACGAGAACGAGTGACCGGATTTAGACGATTCTGGTCCCAATCTACGCGGTTTCTCAAAACTTAGGACTGATCAGATTTTTGATTTGATCGGTACAAGGTGAAGGGTCCAATTAATGAACCTTTGAGACGGAATCGAGGTTATTTCATTTTTTTTCATCACATGTGGGAACCGTATTTCCCAATGTTTGTCGATCTTCGGTAATGTAGACAATTCTGAGGATAGAAATATTTTTTTCTGTAGAAGAATATCATGGAATTAGTGTAAATAATCATTTCAAAAATACGTGTTCGGTGTTCGAGTTGCTGAAAACGCGTCGAGCTGCTGGCCCAGATACTGAATCGACCGGGACCCAGTTACTGACCACTCACGAATCAATCCGAAGAATATTCATCATACTTCTATTCCACATTCACTCAGCTCCATTTACATCTATTTGATAAACAAATGATTACAATTCAATGTATTGGCGCAGAATTTCTGAGGAAACCGGAAAAAACTGAACACCTTTTGGGTTATGGAAACGCCATTCGGCAACTCGGACGTGTCCTGAATTCAATGTCCCAGTTAATGATCGATTAGATGGAGGTGCCGATTTTTGAAGCTGGATTTATGATTCGATGAAATTAGTAACTAGTCTGAAATTCTTCTGGTCGGTGTGCCTGAAAACTGAACTTTTTGGGCCACTTTCAGTATTTGGTTCACCTTAGCAGTATTAGAATCATTTGGAGAACAAAATTCTCAAGATTTTTGTGAAAATGGTACCTGGAGGCTTTTTCGTCAAACGTTCAGAATTCCGATCGCGATAAAGTTATTTTGTTTTATGATTTATGATTCGATGAAATTAGTAACTAGTCTGAAATTCTTCTGCTCTGTGAGCTCGAAAACTGAACTTTGATTTATCTGTTTTTTCCATCAGCGATCCAAAGAAAATGAAGCAATCTATAATCAAATGTCCATCAAAAAATGTTGGACTGTTCATTAATTGGGACACAAAAGTTGACCCCAACCGACTTCACTTATTTTTGAAAAAATCTCTCTTCTGGCTCAAGTTGCGAACTTTTCACATTCATCCAATGTCACATTTTTCCCTCACTCGCCAGAGAATCTGATATCATTCCGCAGTGAAAGAAGTGATTCGGAATTGTAATTTAAGCCGTATTCAATTCATTGAATGGTTGCCCAGACGCGTCGCAAGTTCTCTTTGTTCGGATATCGGATATGTTCTCAGGTTATCCTGGCTTTTGAAATTTTTCCAACCAATGTTATGTATATTCCCAGATGAGCGGGATGCTCCCTCGACCGTAAGAGCCACGGTTCGATGAGCCCGCAAGCTTTTCCGCATTATTGGGCTTCTCGCAACCCCTTCTGGGAGCTCGGCTGTATACCCGCACCCTATGCCCTGCTCCTGAACTACCCTACTGTGGTAGGTAAAAGCTCATCATCCACTTCATCGTTGTTCAGATTATGTAGTCATAATATATTCACGCGTTGTTGGGTCATTCGTCACCCAAAAAAAAAAATTTCCACAATTTTTTCGCACACTTTTCACGCGAATTTGTAAAATTAAAATTGTAGATTTTCATTGAATGAACTTCTTTCCACGAAACAAGAAAAAAACTAGAATTACTATTGTTTCTTCATTTCTAGAAAAATAAAAAACTGTATATTCTATATATTATCCCCTGGTAGCTAGAGCTAAATTCGCAAAAATTTAGCGAACTTTTAAAAAAATTTGCGAAGTGATTTTCTTTTCCATTTTGCGAGATGATTTTCTTTTTTTTTTCAATGATTTTTCCACTCAATTTTCTTCTTCCTTTGCTAAGTTAGTTGATTTCTAATTTTGCGAGGTGATTTTTCTTATCAATTTCTTATCAAAGTGAATCTTCTTTCCAATGTTGCAAAATTTTCAAAATAAAATTCTCCGCATTGAATGGATCAACTTCCCAAAGTATAACGAAAAACCAACTTTAAAATTATGAATGATCGACATGATTGAGAATTGATCAAAGTATGGATCAAAGTATGTAGTTTTTAATGAAGAAACCCCCCCCCCCCCAGTTTAGTGTTTTCTTTTTCTCAAATTTAGTTTTTTTTTCAAACAACTCGAAAATTATGAAACTGAGCGAATCAAAAATTGAATCGATTCCAAGTTTGAAAAAAAAACGCGTTGATTCGTTTCGAATTTCCCAAAAATCGAGTGTTTTTCTCAAATTTTCTTATTTCGAATAACTCGAAAACTGTTCGTCCAATTGAATTTGAAATCAAATCAATTTCAAGTTTGATTTGAAAGAACCGCGTTGATTCGCATTCAATTTTCCAAAATCCGTTCGAATTTCCATATCCAGATAATTCACAAAAAATCCATAAAATCCAATCTAAATCCATACAATTGCCATAAAATAAAAAATTTTCATATCTCGATGATTGATAGAATTTTGGATTTGGAAAATTGAGTAGAAATAAAAATCATCTAAATTTCGTTCTTTGAATGAAACAGATGGAATCGAAAATTGAATCGATTTGTGAAAAAAAAATCTTTTTTTTACTGATTCGAAACCCGTTCACCGATCAAATCTGTAATCTGATCAGTTTTCTGCGAGTCTCTCTTCCTCCGAAAGTGACGAGGGAATTATTATTAATCCAGGATCGGAAAATTCCATCGAGTTCGCGTTAAAAATTATCCCCTAAAACCCCGCGGATACGATGTTTGAAAATGACGAGATATTTCACGAGTGGAATTTATCACGGATTATAATAGTAGTAATATAATCCATCCGTGACCTGGAAATTTATTTATAGAAGAATATCCGGAAATTTTCGATAAAATTTTTTCCACCCCCATCCCCAGCTCCTGGGCGCGAGCAGAGCCGATCTCGACTGCGAGTGATTTCTCTATTCGTGTATTCTGTGATCCCACAACCGCTGCACCCTCTGGTCATACGTCACCCTGTTATCCTGTGATACCTACATCAGCGACCCTTGAATCCTTCGCTTTGTACACTAGGGGGTTGAACTGTGGAGTACCTGCCTCGCGGAGTCCCGGGCGGGTGATCCGCGTCGATTGGAAATTCTTCGTTTGATTCCTCGTCTGCCTCTGTCTCTACAGAATTTCTTACAACCGCGATGAAAAACGAAAAAACGAACTAGGATTCATTGAATTGATTGAATTGATCATAAATAACCATTAGGGTGCTTTTTTTTCTCGACTATTTTTTTTTATCGGTCCCATCGTGAAATTTTGTTGGAAATACACTCGGACCCCACTTATTTGACCGATTCCGCCCCAGTTATTTGACTCCCTCTACCCCCACCACTGCGCTGCCTGAGCCTCTGGCGTTGGGGAAACCAGCGCATGTACGGGTGCGCAGCTGACGGCCGCCATTTAAAGACGATGAGTGGGGGCCCCTACTTCCGTCAAATAACTGAAGGTTCCCGGTCCCGAGTTGGTCAAATAAGTGGGGTCCGAGTGTACAAGAAAAAAAAATTTCTGAAAGTTTGAGTCTTTAATATTAATATCAAGTCCTAGACCAAGGCGTGTAAAAATTTCCCATTGAAAATACACGGAAACTCTGATTTTTAATCTTTAAATTTCTATAGCTCAGCGGCATTTCATGGCATCGCTTCGACCATAGACAAGTATTTCTCAGAATTGAACGCTCTACAAAAGTGCTCATTGCGGCAAAGTCGTAACTCACACCGGCGAGGTAGTAGGGCCACTAAAACTGATTTTTCCATGAAATTCGCGTTCTTTCACATTTATCTCGTAAACGATAAGAGATACAGAAAAAAATGCTGAAGACAAACTTGTAGGAAATTCAATTTCCTACAAAAAAGGTCTTTAGTACTGAGTCGCTAACATCAATATTTCTCGAGATAATTAATTATAAAGTTTTTGTAATTTCAAATTTTTATCGAAAATCACGTCAAATTATAAAAATGTTTTCTCATTGAACTCAAAAGAATTCTCATTGGAATAAAATAATTTTGGGCAACTTGCAAACACAATAAAAAACGTTGCATCTCGTCATAAAAAATAAAATCGAAATTAAACGCCCAAAAAATTAGAGCAAAAAATTGTTTATGCGAATTTCCTGAAGAATTGCAGCATAATTCTTGTAAATCGGTCATTCTTGTTCTTTGGATCGACGAGGTCGTATTTTAACACGATTTTTGCATCTTCCTACGACCCTTTTTATTCACCACGATAAAGGTAACGTTATTACAGGGACTCTCACGTCGTTATAAAATCCAGTACCTAGCGATTTATTGCCCCGGAAGTGTCTGGCTGTCTGCAGTCTGCAGTTTGCAGTCTGACGACGAGCCCTGCGCGTCACACTGGCGTGCATACGTCTATAACTATGTGAAGTTAAGTGCATTTGCGCTCTACTTCTCTCGAATATGCATCACACGTGTGACGCAGGGACGTGACGTAGTTGTAGAAAGCTCGGAAACGGAAACGTTTGATGTGAACATGATTGATTTAGAACTTGGGTGTTCGGGGTCAAGCACATTTTCACGGTGTACCGATTAGATTTTCGGGAAGGTGCTTCTTAAATAATACATCACACGCGATAATCAAACATTGAATAAATAAATTCACTCAGTCGCACGTGCGGAAAGATATTAGGGTCAATCTAGGGCTGCCCCAACATTATTGATGTACAATCTCAACCAAAAGTGATTCTCGTCGACGATATTAGGTATTTCGGGATAAGATAAAAATCGGAAAAAAATCGACCACAATCGAGACGATCGAAGTATTAACTTTGAATGATACTAATGCCCGAAAGTTATCAATAAATTGTTTAAACAAAACATTGTTTAACTAATTTTCTGGTAACGTTATTTTTTTTCATCTCAAATGAATGCCCTAATTTTTCTGAATACACGTGAATTTTTTAAGAATTTTCTTTTAAGAAAGAAAATCCCACCGCTGCCACCAGTGTAACAAGCCTAAGCAAGTCAAGTATATTTATAAGGGTTCAGCCCGCATAAAGATACAGAGGTATACCGAAGGTATCAAGAGAAAAGCACAGTGTTATTTTAATAAAGACTTTCTGCGTAGAATTCAGTGATCTCTGAAGGTCCAGACGTAACACTATTTTCAAATTTCCGTTTTCGAAAATTACCAAATTTTAAAAAATGGAAAAAAAATCTGAATTTTGGATATGTTTTTGTGAGAACGATGTAGATTACAATTCCGAAGTTTCCGGAGCGTGGAACAAATAGTTTCGTAAATACAGCCTCTACAAATTTTGGAAAACGGAAATTTCAAAATAGTGACAAAATTCTTAAAAAATGCATCCGTGTTCAGAAAAATTAGGGCATTTGTTTGAGTTGAAAAAAAATAACGTGACCACAAAATTTGTTAAACAATGTTTTTTTTAAACAATTTATTGAAAACTTTCGGGCATTATTATTATTCGAAATGAATACTCTTATCATCTTTATCACGGTTGATTTTTTTCCGATTTTTATCTCATCGTAAAGTACTCAATTTACCGACGAGAATCATTTTTGGTGGAGATTCTAGGCCCAAATCTGGGTTAAATATGGCTTCCTCAAGCAGGTAAACTGCCAACGAGGCACCAGCAAGGCTCTGGCCTGGCTTCCCGAACAGAATTCCATGACTAATCGGGCCCAGAATTGCCTCAGATCGGAGCCTGATTATTTCTAGGGAAGCCCGATTTTTTGAGCTTTTTTTTGTTATTATTATTCTTACCCAACCTAACCTGAAAAAACTGTGTTGTGTATTCTAAAAGCGCTTTCTGCATAACATCGTGAGATCTGAGTCTCGTAAAGCTTCCATATTTCCATTTTGACCTTGTTTATTTTATTTTCTTCTGAAATTTGTCGTCTGCCCTCATTGTAAAATAAATGGCACTTTATTTATTATCTGAAAAAACAAATGGTCTCAATGCAATAAAACTTTTATACCTATGTCACGTACGTCTTGAGTCGGCTAAGCATCGTGTCTGGTGATTATATTGATTTTTTCCTTCATTTTTTATTGCTGTCTCTTCTCTGAATTATTGATGAGGAACGGAAACCGAGTCTGAAAATCGAATCTGAGGTATATATATTAACAATCTTTTGGCTTTTGGCAACGAAAAAAGAAAATAACTAGAAGTTATAGGGCATCTTCAATAATACTATTATTATTACTATTACTATTATAGTTCAGAAACATTAAATAATTTGGATTATTTTCTGAAATTTCGTGAAATCAATGATTTTGTTCTATACACATATATATTTTTTTTGTCTAATCTAATTCCTGTTTTTCTTTTCACTAGAAGAGGAATTTTTTCTTTTTAATTGATTCGTCGAAGCAATTATCAGCTGATCTACGTGACAACGTGAAAAAAAACATCGTCCCAGTATTTCCTTTGTTTCTTAGACTTTTTTGAAATTTTTTCTGAAAGTCAAGAGAATATAAAAGTCACTCTTTTTCTTAGACCCTCCGAATTTTCATCCCTCCGTTCCCATAAAACCGAATAAAAGAGAATAGAAGAAAAAAAATAGAAAAGGTCGATTCACGAACGACGTAATGCTGCAAGTAATTTCAAGAATTTTCTTATTACATCGTTCTCGTTCAGATAAAGAAATAAGGGAGTCAAGGCTTTCCGCTTTATCTCTTGAATGGGCAGAAAATCGTATTTTCACGGTCGAATTCCTCACTTTCCCTTTTTTTTTTTCGTATTTCTCTCTCTCTGATTGACAATAATTTCACTCTTTCAATTGTCATTCCTCTATAATCTCGGGGTAATAAAAATTAGAGAGTGATGAAATTTAGACAAATAAAAAAAAATCAAAAAAGAAGAAGACTATCGTTCCCATCATTCCCACCGTCGGTCGCTATTCTTCTGCTTCACCCTTTGGGCGAAATTCAGCGCCGACGAAACGAAAGATAATTTACCGACTGCGTCGTGGGAGAAACGCGCGTTACTACTGAATTTCTTACCGTCTCAGACGACGACCGATAAAAAGACATTTCATCAAACTTCGAACGATTTTCGATCACCGGATGTTCATGATACGATGATAACAATTTTTTTTTTTTATTCTATGATTGGTGGCCCAAAAATTCTGCAGCCTCATCGTCTGCAGGGGGGAAAAAATCTGGATAAAGCGATTTGTGATTTCTTTTCTTGGTCACTTTTCTTATTTCAATTATCGATGTGATATGCGGCGAGTCTGATGAAAAACTGATTAGAGGGAAAAAGATTGAAGATTGAAGAACGAAAAAAATTTCGAGGAATATAAATCAGCAAAGTTTAAAAAAAAAAAAACAGTGAAGAGATTTTAAATACGTCATTTGTGAGTCTTGCACGCTGAAATCTGAGGGCGGGAAAAAAAGTTATTTGAATCTCAACGATTTTTTTTATTTTTTTTTAGACTCGATGAAAAGCAGAATAACAAGAAAACTGAGGGAGTAAATTATTTGAGACCTTAAACAAATTTGATCCAAGAATATAAAAAATTGTCAAAGTTAGTCGACTTATCAGCAGAAACCGATATGATAATTTTTTTCGCCACATGATTCTCTCTGTCTAAAAAAATTCACCGATCTAACAATTTTCGATATTTTCATCCAAAATTTGGTTTCTGACCTCAGCGTAAATTAAGACACTGAGAAAAAAATCTATGACCATTTTTATTCTGGGGATTAAATTTTTTTTTTTTTTTTTTACTACGCTAACGATTCCTGCCTGATTTTTTTAGTTTTTAGTCGACTTTTTACTTGTCATTCAGGGATGTAGAATTTTTTTTTTTCCTCTTTGCTTTCCGGACTAACGACTCGAAAAAATTTCTGCCTAGAGACGCTCTCACAATCAGAGGTCCTCGAGTTCATCCAAGACCTTGGTTTTATGGCTACGACGACGCTAGCCTTCGGCCTGGGGTCCTTTTACTCACTTTTCTTTTATTCCGCAAGAGTATAAAACTGTAATCCCTGTTTATGGCAGGTGCAGGGTTCCTCAAGAATCGAGGAACCCCAATCCAATCCGGTGAAAGATAATATATGGTAATTATGGGACAAAAGGCAGCTCGTGGTCTTTCAAATCAGTCGCGAATGGAATGGAGCTTGTAATTTTCGGAGTAACTTACGATTAGTCGATCGATTGGAACCCAATGGCGATTGCATAATCACTGATTGTTTCGACGTTCGGAAACCGGAAGTGTATTATTTCGTCCCAATCCAGCTGACAGTATAGATTGAAGAGAACTTGGTTCAGCGTAATTACAAATAATTTTGAAACCTTTAACCAGAATTCAAAAAATTATGCCAATATGGGCCAAACTACGGGCTTGGGCAGCCTTTAAACGTCCTGTTATTCATTTTGTTTCCAGTTATTTTGAATTTTCCTCATCTGAGCTCAGATTCTTGTTCAGCGGTTCCAAAAAAAACTTCTGGTACAAATTTTCATCAGATTTTAAACGTTTTTAGTGCTTTTTCGAAAAAATTCGATCCGCCATTTTGAATTTCGCACATCTAACTCATGATTCGTGATTATAAGTGACCCAATTTTTTATGATATTCTCCGAATCCAAAAAAAGATTTTGTCTAACCTAACCTAACCTAACCTAACCTAACCTAGGACTTAGGACTTAGGCCTAACGACTTTTCTCCTTTTTTGTGATACCGCAAGAAACAATGAGACGAAGATATCGACAAACTTTGTCGCGACCCCAATTCGTAAGGAGCTGGCCTAGAGTTGAAACGATAATCTTCTGTATTCGAAGTAGATTTTGGGGTGTTGACGATGATAGTAGAGCTGTTTGTAGGCCACGAAACTCCTCTAATTAGTCGTCTTAACTGGCTTCCGCGGCTATTAAGGTCGTCGTTTAGCGGGTAGCATTTATCATCCCCTGGCCACTACACGACGTAGGCCGTTCAAATCCTCTTATTCGTCTGCCAAGACTAATTTCATTCCACAAGAATTTAGTGACAACTTCGTATTACAACCCCCCAAGAAGACTGAATGTATTGACGAGATGACTTTAGGGGGTGAAATATTACGGGCGAGGGAGCAGACGTAACCTTCTCTTGCTGATATCTCTGCTCCTGTTGCTCCTTGGTGAAAAATGATCAGAACCAATCTTAAAGCTCTTCAAATTCTCTACAAAAAAGTTCTCAACAAGTTTTGACGTGAAATCGATAGTTTGGAAGATATACAGTCTACAACATCGCTGCACCTACCTCAGTTTTTCAAGTTTCCTTACGTTTTTTGCTGATATCTCAATCTCAGTCATTCCTAGGTAAAAATTGGTATGAACTGATCTTGAAGCTCTTTAAATTTTCTACCTAAAAGGTTCAATAAATTTTTCACGTAAAATCGATAGTTTGGAAGATATACAGTCTACAACATCGCTGCACCTCAGTCCTTCAAGTTTGCTTAGGTTTTTGGCAGATATCTCAATGTCAGTCATTCCTAGGTAAAAAATGGTAAAGACTGATCTTGAAGCTCTTTAAATTTTCTACAAAAAAGGTTCCATAAATTTTTCACGTAAAATCGATACTTTGGAAGATATACCGTCTTGAAAATCAGAGCCTCATGAAGGATGTACGTTTTTGCAGATAGCTTTTGCAGATAGAATAGATGCTTTGCAAGATATACAGACTTGAGAGTCGGATTATCACGAGGTAATTGGTCTGACTGACATTCGAGGAATTAAACTGTACAGACAAGAGCACTGTCGTTAATTTCGCTAATTAAATTTCAAGAATATCAGAGATTCTGGTGTAGCTTGAGAATTTCCTCGTCAGTGGATTAAAGCGGAGACGGGCAAACGTACCGCAATTAAAGATAAAACAGTTAGAGTGAAATAAGACAGGGAAAGAACTAACTATAGTATGATACACCAGTAAATGTCTATTATCAAAGTTTAGGACCGTGCAATTTTCTCATAGTACAAAAACGTGTATCTTTTACTCCGTTTCCTCATTTCTAATATCATTATCATCACAACGACAGAATATCGGCCATCGAATCAGATCGGAGGAAATGACGACAAACAGTTTCACTCAAAATGTCTCTTCTTTTTCTTCTGGCAACGTCGAATGTCTCATATAACCTCAAAATCGAAACTTCAAGATCGAGTTATTCCTACAGTTTTGAATATTTTCGACTGAAATTTGGTGTCTATATTGACATCACCATCATACACAATCGTACCATTCAGATTTTTGATATCATGATTCTTACGGAATCTAAAAAATCGAAACTGTTCAAATATCAATTTTCCCGCCTTTTATTTGACCCCGTCAGTTTTCAATAAGCGATTTTGAGCAAACTATCACTCCAAAGTATTCAGAAAAATTACAGAACATGCTTCAAACTTTTTAAATTATGGACAAAAAATTGATTTTTGAAAAAAAAATTGGCAAATTACTGAAAAAAATCATGAAGAGGTAAAATTAAAACGCTTTTTATACTTTATCATATTTTTCATATTTTTAAGCTAAATTTGGACTTCATACTCCTGAAATGAATCCTACGTGAGAGACAGTGAACTCTGGTACCCAGGAATAGATTGGAAGGAGAAAATGCAGCGATAATCCAATAGTAATAATATGATTCCGAAGCCGACCTCCAGAGGCTATAAGTGGCTTAAGCTTTCGTAGCTACGTCTGTCTACCTCAATGGCTACTACCTGCTTACACGAACGAAGGAGGGTCGTATAAAATAATATTTAATCTCCCCTAACCCGGATGGATAATTGGAATCATTTACCCAGAGCTTACAGTCGATTTTTCAAGAAAATAATTAACCCAGATTTAGCGAGACGGTATAATGTCTTCCTTTCCTTTTAATATTCTCATTTTCTGACCCTGAAAGCAACCCCGACGTCCTTCGAGTTGATGTTAAACGTGGCACAAATTACTAACTCGGAGTCTGTGTGATACGGAGTGTAAATTATCGTTTCAATTTAAAACGAGGGGTGAGGGTGCAGGAAAAGGCATGGGAATTTCAGGCTAGATTTATGGTTCAAGGTTCGAAGCACTTTCGAGAACGAGAACAAACCCAGTGGCGAATCTTAGACACAGGACTCGAAAAACGTTGGGTGACACGAAGAGCGCGAGATCTGAGTTGGGGGTGGAACACGTATTCTTTAATCGATTGGAAACAACATTCATCTCATCCTCGACCCCAAGTTCCACTTGCCTCTTCCTCTACTCGAGATTTGGGTCAAATGATCATCACATGAAATTATATAATATATATGTATAGATATATACATATATCTAGGCAATATTTGGGGGAGGGTAACGAAAAACTATCCTTGTAGCCAAAATTAGGTGGCAAAGTGAAAAACGTGAATTTTCAGGA
>JAFFZH010013963.1:25448-40699 GCA_018420115.1 Euura saliciscinereae | reverse complement strand
AAAAAAAAAAAAAAAAAAAACAAAAGTATTCCAAAAAAGGGGGAAAACTTGTCTCATTCGTTATCTTAAAATTGACAGTTTTTTTTCCTTGTACAATTTTATTGCAGAATTCCTTCTTTTTTTTTTGTTTGTTTGTTGTACGATATTCAAAAATGAACAATAATCATCATTGTGTCTCGATTTAACGAATTTTGATAAAATTAGATGACTAATTGATACCTTTTAGGTAGAGGCTTGAAAAGCGTCTCTTGAACGTCGAGTACTTTGCTCCAGATATTCGAATCTTCTTTTCTCCACTTCTTCTTCTTTTTTCACGAGGAAAAGTATCTGCGGTTGATAAATGGTACTGAAAATGAAATTCAAAGGCTTTTTATTGGTCAGAAGATTTCTACCGTATCAGAAAATATCGACACTGTTCCCTGAATTACCTATCAAGCTCAAAAAGCTCGACCAGCTACAGCTGGTACGTATTCATCTGTTTTCAATTATCACAGAATGATAAGAAATTGCTAGAAGAAGAATATCAATAATTATTAGAAATTATCAAGATTCGTGATGCCTTCTATGATTTCTTCTAGTTCAAAGTTATCAATTTTTCCTTCTTCTTTCTTATCAGTTGAAACAGATTTTTCCGAGTGACATTTACAAAAAAAATTGCTGGTTGCAAAAATTGTTAATGAATGAAAAATGACGAACGTCCAAAAATTATCAGTCAAAAATTTAGCTTACATACTTGACCCTTTTTCGAAGATTTTTTTATCTTTTCAATCACTTTTTTTCCATTTTTTCTAAACCATGTGGATTTTAGAAGCATTCTATATTGTAAAAAGTTGAATTTCCCTAGGAAAAGACACAGCAGGGACGTGCATAAATCACTGTGATATTGATTTTTAATATAATAATTTGTAATAACATTGTTTGTATAAGCTAGTATAGGTATACATAATATTGAGTGTATATAATTATGTATATGTATAGGTACTCCTCAATGTGTAATGCATTGCGTGGCGAGAGACGAATAGTCGTATAAATTTATATTACATTATACATGGACTTGAGATGAATTATTTCATAGAAATGAAGGGAAACAGAAAAAATGGAGAAAACGAAGAAGAAGAAAGAAAATAAAATAGTAAAATTACTTCATATTACATTAATGTGATTATATAGATTATATTATTCAATAAATATATATCACATGCACGTATTTTGCAATAAAGACTAGATAAAATATTATAAATAAGATATTTTCATCGTAAAAGGCACAAGATATTTTTTTTTTTTCATTGATCATTATAATAATAATTGTACGTATCATTTTATGAATAGCACTCATGTATATGTAATAATAATAATAATGATAACTATGGTAGACAATATTTTTTTTAGTGAAACCGAATCACCTAGTTTGTAAAAAATAGTTTTATCAACGCAGTCAATACTTTTTTAGCTGTACTTTCGATTAGGTCTGAGCTACGGTTCAATCAATCGATTAATTTAATTGACCCAATTAATTATTCAATCTTAATGGTATCTAAAAAAGAAAAAAGAAAATTAAAAGACTCTTAACACTATATCAGAAAAATATTGTCCTATTTTCTACATAAAAAATATATATAATTCTTCTTAAATATTCGAAAAAATTTTGGCAAACGTAGCAATATATGGCAAAATTTTGCAATTATAAGACGTTGATTTATTCGTTAAATATAACTATAGCTATTTTTTTTTTTAGCACCTCAGTAAAAATCGTTCAGATTTTACAGTTTTGAATACGCGCTCAATTCATATTCGGTCTTATTGATATCGTGTATATCGATAACAATAATAAAATATTTATAATCAATAGTATCATGGATACGCTCGCGTAATTAGTTCGAACAAAAAACGAAAGAGAACGTTTTACAAAACCCCGGAGCGATTATTCATATTCTATTTGTAAAATTCGATCCTCACTTTTTCGTTTTTCGATTTTCTCGAGATTTTTTTAATTTTTACACATCGGTATTTTCCGGATTCGCCTTCGGCGCTAACGTCTCACGACTTTCAGCCTCTTTTATCGTCACTTGGGGAACCGAGACTCCGACCTCTTCGCCCTCCGCGGCTTCCGCACCCTCTTCACCTTCCGGTGGGACCTCGAAACCTATGGTTGTCACTATCTTGTGACTCGCTTGCTGGAAGGAATCTGAGAGCATCGTCTAGAAAAAAAAAAGAAAGGAAAAAATAGTCATTAGCGTTCATTAATTTTTTATTTATCGAGAAAGTGATTCAGATTGGATTAAAAGAGTGCAATTGTTGATTAACTTCTTAGAAATCTATAATTTTGCCAATATTATAAATTCAAGTTCGATTCCGCCAGATTCCGAAAAAGAGACGATTTGATATAATTCAAATTTGAAAATTTGAATAGCGAAATCTTGCGAATTTTTATACGATAAAATAGAGAATCAAGATTGCAGGGTGTATAAAAAATGTCAAAGACCCACCTGTACGACGTTGATGCACATAGAAGTTAATGCGAGACCGAAGACTAGGTAGATGATGGAGAACATCATGAATATGGGATTCTGGAAACAGAAGAAAAAAAATTATTGTGGAAGCACAATTTTTGCAACTTAATTTCAGTTTTTGATTAATCAGTCAAATTTCAATTATTCAATTCTGATTTTTTAGGGATCAGTCGATCGATTTGTCGAATGAATAAATTTGGTATTCTGATGAATTGGGTCAATTTCAATCAATTAATTCTCATTTTCAAATTACTCATCAAATTCTGATTAGTTAATCAATTTACAAAATATAAATATTAAAATCGACATATCGAATGAATAATTAAAAAATTCTGATTTTCATTGGATTATTCCAGTTTCTGATCAATAAGTTCGATTCCAATCGGTTGATTTTGTTTTGTCAAATGAGTCATGAGAATCTGATCGATCAATCAATACGTCAATGAATCAAAAAATTAAGAATTCTAATTGTTAATCAATTATTATTTGAGATTCTTTACCGATTGATTAATCAGAATCGATTTTTTTGAAAAAACCATGTTCACTTCACCTTGGGCACAAAGTCTCCAAATCCGATGGTACTCATGGAGATAAAAACGAAATAGAAGCTCTCGAAAAAGTCCCAGTCTTCGAACATGTTGTAAGCAGTGGCACCGACGAAAATGTACCCCAGGAGTATCGAAATGGCCACAGAAATTGGAAGATTGAATTCGTCGTCTATGGCAAAATTTGACATCGCCGGAGTTCCCGGTGTGTCAGGAGCGTTTCCGTCAAGATTCAGGATAGTCTGAGGAGTCTGTTGCTGCATCTGCTGCCTCTGGATCTCCTCGACCTCCTCGGGGTTCATCTGAGAAGGTCTTCTGAACGTCGCAAAGTCGTAGACCTGCTGAACGCCCTTCATAACTTCCTGAGAAAAGGGAATAGTCGATTTCAGAGTCATTCAGTCAGCGATTCGGAAATACTGACCTGAACCGGTCCAGTTCTCCTCATCTTCCTGCAACTCCCAGTGTAATAAAGTCTCCTGACAAAAGCCCAGAGGAATTTGATGCCTCTGGTGAACAGTTTGCCAAAATCGGCTAGGATTATCAGGAATATCGGGATCCCGAATATCGCGTAGACTATCGTTATCGCTCTGCCCGCGAGAGTCCGCGGCGAGATGTGGCCATAGCCTGAAACAGTGAAGTAGAAGAACCATAAATTCCCGTTCTACTCGACTTCGATGCCTTCATTTTCCGCACCGATGGTGGTTATCACGGTCAGACAATAGGCGACAGAGTTTAAAAAAGTCCAGCTCTTCTGTCCGCTGTAAGAATGGACACCGGCTTCGTGGGCGTTGTGCAGCTGCTCCTCGAACTCCATGAGCTTCCTCCTAGCCATGCTCTTCCAGTCGTCCTCCCTCATGTTGTGGCTGTAGTTCCACAAATTGTCGAGGAAATCCCTCTTCACCCTCTTCACCCCGCATTTGTAGAAGGTCTCAAAGGCGCCCTCCGTGAACCTGAAGACGAATGCCCCGAGGCCGCAGTATATGATAACCAGAACGAGCTCCCCCATGCAGGCGTTCCTCATCCTCTTCAGCCTCCTGACCTCCCCAGGATTCTGCCTAACGTACGCTCTGAATTCGGACACTATTTCCTGAAGGGCTTTGAGGAATTCCCATAGAGATACTTTCTCATTGACCTTGACGACCTTGGCGATCTTCTCGTCGACCTTCTCCTTCTTCCCTCTGGAAAACGACGACCATGAGAACCACGACCTCTTCTTCTTTCCATCGTTCGATTCCAGCTCTCCGCTCTTCACGACCGTTTCGGGGTCTTTGTGAAGCACTCCGAGCTTCCTCTTCCTCAGGATGACGGATTCCGTCAGGTCATCGGGAGCCAGGATGCCCCTCTCCCTCCTGAGGTAGTCCACCTGTGCCTTGGCGAAATCCTCGATCAGACTGTCGTCGCTCAGCGGGATGATCTGCTTCCTCATCTCCGAAGCGGACCTTCTGATCACCTGCCTGTCCCCTGTCCTCTGAGTGGGGAAAGTCTCGCTTTTCCTCATCCTCTGAAGGTCTTCATCGGTGTCGCTGGGCCATCGGCGTCTGGTGGGCCGCCTGGCCTTGGGCTCGTCGACGTCAGCCGATGAGCTCTGCGTCTCCTTCCTCACGGGACCAGAGTCGTCGTCCGTCCCAGTCGAGTACCTCGGCTTCGACCTGGTTCTGACCTTCGGTCTGATGGCGTGTTCCGGAGACTTGTTCCTCCCGAGGGTCGCCTTCTCGTCGGTATCGCTGGAGTCGGTCCCGTATTTCTTCTTGTCCTTGGGGAACTTGTCCTTGGCCCGTTTCTTCGGACGCGGTTCGACCCTCTTGACGGGTTCGTCGGCTTTCCGGACGTCAGAATCACGCGGGACGGTGACGGTTGGTTCGATTCTAATTTTGTCCGGCTCGTCTGTCTCCGGTTCTAACAATTCTTCCGCCATTATCGCTTCCGGTTTCGACTCGGCACTGACTTTTATCACTGATTCTTCCTCCTTGGGGGCTTCCGGTGAGTCTGGAAGAGCCTGGGGCTCCTCGGGGCTTATTTTCTCTTCTTGATCCGCTGGCTTGTTGTCCTCCGCCATTTTTTCCGTGTCTTGTACCATCCTCTCCATCTTCGCCCTGGCGAGAGCATCGTCGTCACCCGATTCGACATCCTGGCGTCTGGGTTGATCCGGGGTCTTTTCACGTTTTCTTGCCGCCGCTTTCCGGCGTCTGTGCACCGTGTAACTGTCCTCCATTATATTGTTATTTCTATGAGATTATTTCTCTGTGAAAACTTGACTCACAACCCGATACCACAACGCCGGAGATTCACTCTCTGGACAGAAATAAAACCAACCCAAACCTCCCACCACGCCCGACCAACGCAACGCGACAAGCGCCGGCTCTACGCTTTGCCGCAGTGTCGAGATATCGAACGAAAATCCAAACGGTGATACCGGAAATTTTCTGAGCTCATTTTTGGTTGAATTTTTGAAAAATCGGTTTCTTTGGTGGACAATTTCTTAGTTGCTTTTTTTTTTCTCTTGTTTCGACATTTTTGTGATTTTTGTCTTCGTTGTTCGTTTCGATGCTTCCATTGTGCTGCTAATGACAGTGATTCGCGACTATTTTTGGCAAGAGCTACTATTTTGCTCCATTTCTAATGGATTTACGGTTATCATAAAACATACATTTTTACTCTACTGGCATCGAAGCGTCTTCCAAAATATGGAAACACTTTTGCAGAAAAGAAAAAGCCCTAGTGTAGAAAATTGAGATTTATTTTTTGCAATGCCAAAAATATTTTTATGTCATTACTGTAATTTTTCCATCTCAATATTTTCAGGGTTCATATAATTCAGTTTTTTTTTAACAAATCAATGTGCGAAATACAGAGAAAAGTTGGATTTTGAAATTCGCGTATTTAAAAAAAACACTTCAAGGTTAAAAATCCTTGATTCGAGTCGTAAACAATATCAGAATTTAAAATTGTGTCATTTTTAGTAATTTCGATCAATTTTTTAAATTTTATACATGAAACAATTATTAATATTGCGATCTTTATTATCAGCAGATGAAGAAAAATCGCAGCGATTAATTATAATAATTATTGAATCTTTAATCCAGGTCGACTTTTACTCAATTAGAAAAAAAAATGGACGATTTAATGATATAGAAATTTGAAATTTCACAATTTTTCATTAATTTTTCGTCGAGCTTGCGAAAACTTGCGAATTTTTGAATTCAACGATATCGATTAAGACAATGATACGACAAAAATGAAAATCGAAATTCTAGGATCAATCGGGATCAGAACTGATCACAGATCACAATTTTTCATATTCTGAGCTACTGACCCCAAACTACTTTAAATTACTTCACAATCAGTCCTCGGAAATCCTGCAGTCGTTGAGAGACGATAAAAGTCAGTTTCTCAAATTTTCGACGATAAATCATCGAGTGAGTTACGGGCGTTAAATTTAAAACTAATGTCAGAAATTTCTAGAGCACATGATATCGCCAACACATCGTTTTCCTCCAAGTTGATTCGAAAATAGCTCGCGATGTCTCGGTGCATTTTCTGCTCTATACAACTCAATTCTTCAATCATTTCTTTATCAAAAATTTCGAAAGTTCAATTTTTCCGTGTGTTACGAAAATATCTCTTCTAGGTGAACGAGATAATGACGACGGACGAATATAGAACTCAATCTTTACAGTATCTATTTCAATTCTAATATTTTTACAAGCCACCCACCGCTGCAGACTCTAAGCGAGTGTCAAGGAATGCGCGAAGTCTGATAAACTCTTGGCGAGTGCTACACACGATGCAAACGGGGTTCCTCCCACGTTGACTATTTTAGTTTTTAAGTGTTACGCAATATGCAGAAGATAGAATATATTCGTAAAGATGTGAAATTGTTGGAACAAAACGATAATCAAATTTTCCCAACGTTTCATGGAAAAATCTTTGAGAAAATCCAACTCACACTTCCTCCAATCGGTCGGTTGCTCAACTCGATCAACAAATTTTTATTTTTGCGCCCAGAATATCGATTCCCAATTAATTCGAGGTTCACACAGACATTGGAAATATATGGCAAGAATCAATCTGCCAGAAGCTTCGATCTTGGAACGAATTCAAAATTTGATCACCCTAATTTTCTGTATCATCCAGAGGTTGAAAAATCTCTGTGGTAAAATTCGGGACAACTTTCCGAAAACCCTTCAGTTTGAAAAATTGAAAATAGCCGTAAGAACGAAATAGAAATGTGTGATAAATTGGGTCATGACTGTTAAGGGCGACTGTCCATCAACCCCTCCGTGATTTCGATCTTTCCTGACACGTCGTTTACCTAACGACAGGAAGTGACTGGGAAAATGATGATATCGCGTCAGTGTCTTGAGAAACGACATTTTTTATTTCAATAGATTTACTGAATGGTAGAATCTCGATATTGCGAATTAAACCCGTCTTTTATACAGTTTTCGCAATTTCACTATTGTTGTTCATTTGGTTTCTTCATCATCAGCCCATTTTTAGAATCACCTTCAGACTACACTAAAATGTCATCCTTTCAAAATCGTAGATAAAAATTCAATCAAGTCTCACCTATCGTTGTGTAAATTGTTCCACAGTAAAAAACAGCGTTCCAAAACGTCCACTGCTTTTCTATTTCCCCATTTTCACTCCCGTAGCTGCCGTCTTTGAACGCCGTCCAGAGTTGCATCTCGTATTTTTTCAGCGCGTTAGTCGCTCTTCCCGTCCAGGCGTCCGGATCAACTTTCACAAGATCGTCATCGAATAGTTTTCTAAAAATCGCCAATGTGTCGTCTCTGGAAAAATCAACGATTGTGAATTCATAATCCGGGTTACTGTCGTACTACTCTGTGTGCGTTATCGATTTACAAATGGACACGGGTTTACTGCCCATCGTTAAGAACCACGTGACCAAATGCACTCAGAATTTCATATGAGCTGTCATGATTCTGAGATACACGAATCAAGCTTCATTTTGAGCAAAAAAAGTTCGATTTATCTTGAAAATTGTGGACTCGGAAACGGTAACCTGCATGATTAGGAACTCGGTGATCGTTTATCCGATCGATTTGAAATTTATACACTATTTGTGAATCGTTATTACCTCAAATTTGATAGCATGATTTTTTTATCTGAGCTTTGGTTTTCGAAAAACAGTCAAAAACGTTTTTAAAAGTGAGGAAAAACGTGTGAGCATCATTAGAAACTCCTTGACCGTTTATCCGATCGTTTTGAAATTGATACACTATTTTTGAATCGTTATTACCTCAAATTTGATAGCATGATTTTTTGATCTGAGCTTTGGTTTTCGAAAAACATTCAAAAACGTCTTTAAAAGTGACGAAAAACGGTGAGCATCATGAGAAATTCAGTGACCCTTTTGTCCTATTGATTTGAAATTAATACAATATCTTTATACCGTCATTGTCCGAGCTTTCATGGCATGATTATCGAATACGAGGTTTAATGTTTGAAAAAAGCTCATAAAACGTGTCTGAAAATGACGAAAAAGTGTAACTTTATGCACTTTTCAATCCATTCTATGAAAACTTGGGGATTCCATCGCGTTTGAAAATCAAATTCTCTGTTCTCAACGGAGTTATTCGTTATTCTGAAGTCAAATTAGGTACATATTTCCATTCCTCAAAGTTCCTGATCCGGCAAAGTGCCCGGATTACGTTACCCTCGAGTTGTTCTTTTGAATATTACGCTGTTTAACCTGACAGAATATACTCTAGAAACTAGGTCAACGTCCCAAATCGATAGAGAATGTCTTCGGCGACCTTGACCCTTGGGTAAAATTTTGAGAACGTGCCACAATATCCTGGGTCCATTGATCAAATACTCTCCTCAAACATCTGGCTTTTGTTGTCACGCTGATGATCCTGATCAAATTTTTTTATTTTCCTAACAGGGGGAAATTTTCCATTCTGCTAATGAAGGGGATCCTGGAAGCTTGCAAATTACTGCTTATCGAATATCAAAAGCGTCTCGTAACCTGATTAAATTAAATTTTCCCATCGTCAAGGCGTATCGTCTAGCAGCTTTGAAGTACGAAACCATGGTGGAGGTTATTCTCAATGTCCCTGAAAGCTAGTTCCAATTACCGCTGGGTTACGCACACGGTAATTGTTCCAGTTTCCGGAAACATTGGAGTACGCGAGTACGTAAAACACGATCAGCTGGCTTCTGGTTAGTTGAAATGTAACGGAGCAACGATACTGACAGAGATGCTGATTGTATATTTTCAATGAAAACACTTTTCTGCCCCACGTCCACCCACGGCGAGGAAAAAAGCTCACCGATCTCGCTAAAAACGCTTTTGAAAAATCAAAGAACGTAGCGTAGTTGTTTGGAGAGGGAAAAAACTGATCGCGAGTTCCAGAGATCATTTCGAAACTGATTCTCAAACAAATCGTTGATTTATACACTCGCGTGTGATGACGAACCTATCTTTTTCGAGATTTTTCCTCTGCTGATTTTCATGGGCTCCCTCGACGGTGATGAAGATCAGTGCGCCACCGGCGCTGTAGACGAACATAACGAGGAAGAGGAAGATGTGGGTGAACCATCTCTTGCTCCACGAACTTACCTGAAATATATACAGTGATAATAAGGATTTTTGCTTCAATTATTCTCCGGGAAAAAAAAATCAGAAGTGAAGAAGAAAAACTATTTCTTATATTGTATCGAATTCAATCAAAGTTTGATCAAATTCTGCACAATTTTAACTCTATTTGGTCTGTCATCTAATCTGGGAATTGGAATTTTTTGTTTCAGGAATGAAAATCATCAAAGTGACCGAAAAGTGGTGAAAAAAAATTGTATTCTTCGATTTTTTCTGTTTAATCCAATATCGTGTGATACATGGAGATTCTTTCAAATTCTTTTCAATCAATCATCTGAATCTGGGAACTAAAATTGTAATTTTTTCTTCCAAAACGGAAAACTCATTTTTATTCAAAGTGGCCAAAAAGTGATTTTAAAAAAACCGGATTTTTTTTTCTTCTTTTTTGTAATGAGATAAAATTCTATCAGTTTTATCCAATGTGATAATAAACCGCGTTAAAATGTCACCTTTCAAATTTGTATAAAATCGTAACATAAAATTAAAAAAAAAAACTTGGGATAAATTTTTTTTATCCCAAGTAATCGATATCACTGTCACTTTACCTTTTCGTAAAGCCAAAAGGCACTTTTTTCCCCGACGCTGAGGCCCGATTTGGTCCAATCTGAAACGTGTGGTAAAGAAAAACAAAAGAAAAGAGAAGAAAGGAAAGAAGAATAAAAAAATTGAGTGATATCTACGGAAGCGGTGGAACATGGAAGACTGAATAAGGTGAGAATACCTCTGAACTGAGTGAAGGTAAAAGCACTGTTCTTCTTAGCGTACATGTACGGTTGGCCACCGATCGGAGTCATCGGTATCGGAGTTTGTCCGAAAGGGGTTCCCGGGTAGGTCATCGGTGTCTGAGGGTAACCCGGGTACTGCCCGGGTACCGGAAGCGTGATTCGTGGCCTCGGAGGAAGCTGACGTACCCCGCGCGGTGAATTAGACATTTTTACTCGTTCGTTTATTTTCCTTTCAATTTGGTACAGATTCAGTTTCAAATTAACGAAACGGTTTACTTATCGGCGTATATTTTTATTTTACTTTCATCACGTATACGACATTCGTCTCTGTTTTTTTTATAATTATATTAAATGTATTATAATTATTGTTGCATTCGGTCATCGTTCACGTTCATCACTGAAAATATAATAAATTAATGTTATAAAAAAAAATTTTTAAATTGAAGGTAGATTAATCGACTTGAGATAAAAATTGTTTCGATCAATTGAATCGATCGCATTAAATAATCAAATTGTTATTTTTCGAAAAATCGATATCCCAAAATCTAGCGATAATAGATACTTCTACAATTTTCTAGGATGTTTTTTTTTTGTTTTACTGAAAACTTCGATTTCTATAAATTTCTCTAAAAAATTACAAAATGTGTATAATAAAAATTATAGTAGGTTAATTTTTTTATCAGGTTATATAGTTTGTATAACAGTAGCAGGTTGACTGACAAGCTTTTAATTTTTTTTTATTAGCGTGTACGTATTATTGATGATGTCATTTTCACTGTCAGTCGAATTAAATTTCATTTTACTGTATGCAGTATACCAGATACGATATCGAGTCAAGTACACTTCATTGATGAAACAATGTGATGCGACATTAGGTGGTGATTTAAAAAATGAAAGAAAAAAACGTGTCGAAATCATATACATGATATATACTATAAAAATAACCTCGGTTAACCAATTATTTGAACAAGTGTTGGTTGTACATTGAAAGAAACACATATTTGGTGTGTGGTAACTTTTTTATTGGGAAACGAACGGCGGAGAATTTATTAACGAAGAATTCTTATTTTCGAAGAAGAAAAAAATGATTGATGATTTTTTTTTTTGTTACTTTATCGATTTTTTTATTGTATCTAGAAAATCCAGAGAATTTTGAATTTTTTTTTCATCATTTGTTTAAAGTGTAAATTCGTTTATCAATTTCTTATCAGCAGAGATGTAATTAATAATAATTGTGAAACTAGATCTTGATTTGTGACTAAAAATCGTCAATTTTTTAATAATTTTATATTCAAATATTTTAAAATTACAATAAACTTGAATCTAAATGCCATGATGGAATTTTTATTCAATTTTTCATTGCAGTTTTCGTCATAAAAGTAACATGAAAATATTTTTTTTCAAATGTACGTGTGTCTTAATTAATTGTGAGATCAGTAAATTCCCTTGGCAATAAATTATAGAGTGCATATTAATTATCTCATTGTCAGTGAAAATTGATTTATTCATTTTGTGTGACATAATTATGCTGTAGTTTGCGATAATAATTATCTCAGTCTATAACACCTAGGATCGTCTGCCAAAAGTCAAAACTGAATTAGATGCGCTTGATAAATCAAGAACAGGGTTGAATCTGTCGCGTGGAATATATATCCCAGACCTAGGTCAACTCCGTGATAAAATAGGTCGCTAGAAATTACGAAACGATCTTCAAAAAATTTAAGGGAATTTTTTTTCTCATCATCTCTAAGAGTAATTATCAAAAAACGATCATTTTTCTTCAATTTTGAAATCAACGAAGTCAAATAATAAAATTGATGGCTTACCTCGAGTCGGTTTTTCCTGACCTAAAAAAAAAAACTATTTCTGAATACAATTTTTTTTTCTTTTAAATAAATATTTGCACCTTACTTCAATTTTTTTATGTTTTAAAAATTTTTGAATCCTCACAGTCGGATTTTATAACACTGTTATTATACACACTCAGTATTCCAAACTATAGTGAAGCACAGTTTACTAACAATTCAACTCATTATTAAGTTTACACTGAGACAAGATCCTTTGAAGATTTTTAACTACCGACAGTTCCAGTTCTCTTCCACTCAAAAAAAAAAAAAAAAATGATAACAGGAATTCAAAATCGACAATTAAATCGAACAAATTGATGAAAAAAAAGGCAAATTACATTTAATCATAATTATGACCGATCGGAAAACCGATTTCTACATCATATTAACACTACTTTTCAATTTTTAGAATCTTTTAAGTATCACCAAGATTTTTCATCTTCACTATTATTTTTTTTTTTTCAATCAAACTTGAAACTGTTTTTTATCTGATGTAATTAGGATAGTTTTTTTCTTCTTTTTTAATTACAATTTTTCGCGGTAATTTCATCAATGTAAGTCTTTTTATTTTTTCTTGCAATGTTTGATAGATTTTTGTATTTTTTTTTTAGCTAATGTTGAAGAAAATAAAAAATTCTAATTTTTCCTGATTTTGAAAAAATGAAAAAAGTATTTCGGTTTCCTCTGACGAGGTTCGTTATTCGCGAGCTTGTCGCGGCAGCGTCGCGGCGTCAACTGCCGTCTGGGCGCCAGTTTCAGATAGCCGTACTTTTGAATGGTGAGAAAATGTATTTATGCGACTTTGATACGAAGGTTTGATTCGGAGGTTCAAAGATTCATTGGAACGCGATAAATTCGATCTTAATTGGATCGCAAAAGAAAAAATGTCAATAAAGATTAAGAGCTAGCGAACGATAGAGTCTACCAAAACAAAGATTAAGAGTTTCAAACGTATCCCAAAATCCCGCTGTGCAATCTGACCTATTGATCTCAATGCGAAACGTACCGAAAAACCTACGATGCGCAAGACGATGATTGACCACTTTTCAAATATCTTAGATAGATTAGAATAATTTTAATTAACTGATTCAATTCAATTAAACTTGACTTTTATTTTCAATGATCTTCGATATTTGAATAATTCAATTTGAATTGAGGGTACTTGGAACTTCAATTGTTCAATTTTCTGTGTTTCCTTTTGATTAATCAATTCATTCAACTTAATTCCCTTCAATTGTTAAATTCAAATTTGTTCAATGACTAATTTAATTCAAGATATAAAATCAAATAATTCAATTCAACTCAATTTCTTTTCATTTTAAATAAATTATTTTCTAATTAAACTTGACATTGCTCTGATCTTCAATCACTTCAAATTTTCTCTTCGGATTCAAGTTGATATTCAAAAATGTCAATCAATGTTAATTAAAACTCATCGATGAAAATTCACGTGAGCTCTAATTAATTCGATTCTAATTGACTGTAATTCATTCAATTCTAATTAATTCTCATCAATTGAGTGATTTGATCCAGGTAAATAAAAAGTGTACAATTGACACGTTAATTCATCGATTTAAACCCCCCTCGATGTGATTAGGGGGGATGAATGAATTGATGAAAATTTATCTTTGACGTTGATTCAGTGTAAATCTGACCTGAAGTACTTAAACTTCATAGTTTACACTTCAGACTTTATATACACACTTTTGTTTGGAAAACTCAAGTGATTTTTAAGAGGCGGAAGATTATTAGTTGAATCGAGTGAAATAGTTCACTAATTTCTTTGATCCCATCGATTCGATGCTGAAATTGGGGCCTAATAAAAAATAGCAAATTTTCTTAAATATCGTCGATCTTCTGTATGATAAAAAGTATCCATAATTGTGTTTCTATCTCCGAAATTATTCCGATTTGAATTGTATAAATTATACGAATTTAATTGCAGAAAACAAAATTGAATAACGGTTCCTATAAAAGCCATCTGCAGATGGTGTTAGTTTACTTTGCCATTTACTCAAAATATCTGTTCCTCCGAAGAATCGCAGCTGAATAATTCAAATTCTTGTTGATTTTAAGTTGAACGGGTTTGATTTCTCTGAGTTATTCCAGTTATAATAATATCATCTTTATCTATATCTCGTCAATTATGAACGAAGAATAGTTATATTGAAGCTTCCCTTCCTTTGCTGATTGAATGAGAAAAAAAATTGTATCAAATAGGATGGATTTAAATTAACAGAGTTATGACGTAATTCGTAAATAATTATTTCACAAAATCAAACTCTTTCAACAATTTCACATTCACTTATTTTCAAGGGAAAAATTATTGACTTTGAAAATTTGTCATCATGAAACTTAATTTTGGAATGATTTTTTTTTTTTCAAATATTTCTCAAATTTAGCGACTCCTCATACGATGCAAAGTGTTGTAGGTATATTTAGACTCGTGTGTCAGATTCTTAACTCTGTTAAAAATTTTCTGAGACTTATATTATTTTATATCGAGCTCTGAATTGTGTAAGAAAAAAATAAATAAATTCATCTTTGTAAATTCAGAAGTGAGAGAACTTCGGACATTTTGGAATGAAAGTCGTCGATTTCTCGCGATCGTGCAACACGCCGATGACTATTTCGGTCGGTTATCTTATACACTTATTTATCTATTTTTTCTTCATTCTAACTTTGATCCGATGCATTCGATTTTGAAATTTTTCTCTTATTTTTGGATTAAAATTCAAGAAATTCTTTAAGACAGACGTGAAAAATTTAACCCATCGCTCGAGGGGTGAATAACTCAAGATTTTAGTGACATATTAATTCCGAATAATTAATTCAACTCAATTCAACTCAATTTAACTCAATTTAACTCAATTTAACTCAGTTTAACTCAATTCAACTCAATTCAACTTAAATCAACTCAATTCAAATCAATTCAACTTAATTCAAATCAATTCAACTCAATTTAACTTCATTCAACTCAATTCAACTTAATTCAACTC
>JAFFZH010013963.1:3744-25438 GCA_018420115.1 Euura saliciscinereae | reverse complement strand
TCAAATCAACTCAATTCAACTCAATTTAACTTCATTCAACTCAATTCGACTCAATTCAACTTAATTTAACGTCATTCAACTCAAATCAAATCAATTTAACTTAATTCAACTCAAATCAAATCAAATCAACTCAATTCAACTCAATTCAACTTATTTCCACTTAATTCCACTTAATTCAACCTAATCAAACCTCTTAAATTCAGGTAATTCAGGTAATTCCGATTAATTCTGTTGATTATCTATTAATTCAGGTGATTCTCAATACTTCGAGTGAATTATGAATTAAATTTCATGGACTATTGACACGTAAATTCAACGAGTTGCTAAACGTTTTGAACTAGTTTAGTAGTTTGATTTTTTCACGTCTCACGTCTGTCTAAACGGTGTCAAATACGCGTCACTCTTGTCACGCAGAGAGATTCTAAGAAAAAATAAGATAAATAAATAAAAACTGATCGTTTCTTTATCTAAAAAAAAGAAAAAAAATCAACTAATTGGTTGATACGATGATACAGACACTATTGGGTTATAAAAATGAATCGCTGAAACTGAGCTGTTTATTTTATTTCTCAAAAATAATGTCTATTTTTATTTAGTTAACAAAATAATCAACACATCTGGTTTAAATTGAATCGCATCGGTTCTTTTGACAAGAAATTTTAGCCCCGGTGGCTACCGATTTTTTATTGAATGTTGGTTCGACTTCCAATGGCGGGAAAAAAACATTTGAATCTTGTCGACTGTCTCAAATCTACAAAAATCAATTGATCCAAGAACCGGTGTGTTAGATTGTTTTTGATGGTAAACTGAACACGCATTCTAAATTTTATGAAAAAATATTGAAAATTGTAGAAGTTATTCGACATAAATAATAATAATATAATTAAATTATTATAATATTATATAAATAAATATATTTTATAGAAAAGGTATATTTAGTATTGAATATACAAATGCGAAAACTGTAATAATTATATTAAATAATTACAGCGGTCGTGAGACATCGCTGACGCACCGAGTCAACCGATAAATCGACGTTCGGAGCGCATTTGTTGCAATAACAAATAGTTTATAATTATTGGGCAACTCGTCGGTCGCGGCCGAAGTTGGCGACGTCGGGCATGTAACCGTCCGGAACCAATCCGTTGCGGACGAGGCCCAGGTTGAGGATATTGTGCCCGGCGTTGACGTCCCGGTTCCAAGTTATTCCACACGGCGCGCAGTGCAGGTATCTGTCTCTGCCGGTGGATATCTTGGTGCACTTTCGGTTGCACTGGCTGCAGCACATGGTCGTCCGGAATTCGTCGACGACGACGATGTGGATGTCCTTCTGGCCACGGTGTGCACGGTCATTGAATCGCTTGAGCAGCTTGGTCAGCGGTGCTCCGGGGCGCCCTTTCGTGCCCTTGGGGATATTGAACTGCCCCACAACGACGAGAGTCTTAACCTCCCCGCGGCCGGATTCGGATTGTCTCTTCGTCGACGGAGTGCTGCTCATCGTTGCCTGAAAAGATGTCGGAATTATGCACTCGTATTCGGTATCATCACATTAAACTATTCACCCCGTCGGGATCAATCACAGTGTGCTCACCTTTCGTCTCTCAGCCGGCGTGGGTGTGAAACTCGTCGATGGCTTCGAAGGACCCGGAAGTGCCGACTCTGGCCTCTCGGTGACGGTCTTGGCTGCAGGACCCTTTCCTTTCGTCGTCTTCGCGGACTTGGGACGGCGGATCTCGAAATCGCTGTCACTCGACAAGTCGTTGTCGCTGTCGCTGTCCACCTTTGCCTTCGCCTTGAAAGATATCAGAATCACGCAACATTAGTCACACAACGGCTTTGGAAACGTCGATTGAAACACAAGGAATGGTGCAGGGGACGGTGTGCTCACCTTTGCTCTCTGCTGCGTCTCGGCTGACGTCGAAGGACCCGGAAGTGCCGACTCTTGCTTCTTGGTGACGGTCTTGGCTGCAGGTCCCTTTCCTTTCCCCGTCTTCCCGAACTTGGGACGGCGGATCTCAAAATCGCTGTCCGTTGCACCACTGGTACCGTCATCGGAATCCTCGTCGATGCTCAGATTTCCGGCGAGTGCCTCGACGAGCGTCATCGCGGGATCTTGCTCCTGATCGGCAGCAGGCTTCTTTCTTCTTCTCCTTCGTCTCTTCCGAGCATGTGGTTTTTGCTTCTGTTTATCCTCCCCCGTGGACAGATAATTTACCAATCGGTCGGTAGTCTGCTGAGTACGCCATTTCTTCTGCCAGTGCAGCCGAGTCACCGCCCTCTTCTCGTACGTGGACTGGCATAACTTGAATTGCCGCAGGCGGTATTCCGTGACGATCGCGTACCGGTCGGGGTCCTTTGTGTTCAGCCCGAGGAATCTCTCCGTAGCGAGAAGATTCTGCCGTGCCAAGTCGACAGTCCCGGTCAACTTGACGCGCTGCTTCTCCCGCTTGTAAAACCCGCTGTTGAACCGGAACGCCGCGGTGCTCAGGCAGATCCTCTGCTGATTATTTTTCGCCCGCTTATCGACGGCGTCGGTATCCTCGTCGCTCGTTCGGACCACTCCGCCGCACGCGATTCTGAAAATGCAACAAGTTTGTTAAACTGTGACCCGAACCGAAATCGCCATCAACGATGGGGGGTGGCACACAACGAACTATACTCACTTTTTGCCGGGGTCAATGCCAACCATCCGAGTGTAGTCACTCGCGTGGTCCCTCAACGGTTGCCGTCGGACAAATTCCCCCGTCTTGGCCTTGCCTTTCGTCGTGAGCTTCCGACGTTTCGACAGAGTGGCGTCTTCCTCGTCGTCCGGCTTCGGTCGAGCGCAGTGTATCGAGACGTCCACGCCGTTGGTGGACACGGAGCAGGCGAACTTCTTATCCCGAATCAGCTTTTCCGGTATCTGGAAGCACTTTCTCCACAGCACCAGCGGATCGTTCGAGTAAGCGCCCGGTAGTCTGTGCACCGGCTCCGGAGACTCTGGAAACGCCGGCTGGTTGCCGCTCGCGTCGTCTGCACGCATAAGCAGTTGATGGACCGCCCCCGAGTCGTACACCACATGCTTGCTGCCCAAGTTGTAAACGGGGACCAGGATGAATCCTTTGCCACAGGTTTGCGCCTCCGCAGCCGGCACTTTGGGTTTTCTAGTCTTCGTCGCGGTGGCCAATGACTTTCCTTTCCGTGGGTTTCTAGCTTCCCGTTCTCTAGCCCTCTCGGCCCTCGCTAGCCGACGTACTTCAGCCGCGGCTCGACGTTCCGTGTCCCTTTGCTGGACCTCCTCCGTCGCTGGTTGCAGCATTCGCTGCTGTAACCGCTGGTAGAATCCGACGAACTTCCACCACTTGGTGTCGATTTCCGTGAAGTCGAGGTCTTCGAAGTCGTCGAACGGGTTGCTTTCCGCGTCCTCAATAATCACAGGGCGTGCGTTGCTTTCAAACAACGCGTCGACACTATCGTACGCGTCCGTTCGTGGCATCCCGGCTATCTTGATAAGGTAGTTACGCACACGCACTCGGGCGTGCGTCGTAACGTTCGTTGCGAAATTTCTGGTAAATTCCGCACAAGCCTGATCGTATAACGGACCACGATGAATGTTCTTGTACAATGGACCGCCGCTGTGCACGTCACGCATCGCGATGTACTCCGCGAAAAGGCTGTAGAATCGTCGGCCCGGTCTATTATTCGCGTGCGGAGTGTATCCAAGGGTCAGATGCATCATCATCACCCTTATGTCGGGCTGAGCGTCCATCGTCCTCCATTCGCCAACGAGCCATCGTTTCGGGTCGCGGACGCAATACTCGATCAAGTACGACGAGTCGATGAGGAATCTCGAAATGACGAGTACATCCTCGTTCACGAGATCGAACACGAGTTGGTTTTTGCAAATGCTTCGAAAACCGCACTTTATCGAATAGGTATCTCGATCCTTTTTCGACAACCCTGTGCTCTGCTGCGCCGCACGTGGTTGATGGTTCTTGCATTTGCTGTACGACGCTCTTCTGTGGCCATACTCCCCGCACGAGGCACATTGCACTTCCGTGCTGGTACCTGGGACTGGTTCTGCAGCGTTCTTCGGTTTCCGAAAAGATCTGCCGCATTCTTTGCTCTGGCGTGACTTGTGGCCAACTTTCTGGCAGAACGGGCAGACTACGACTTTCGGGGGTGGCTGTTTCTTCCCCTTCGGATTCTTAGGAGGATCGTGGTCCTTTGTGTTTTTTTCTCTTCCCATCTCGTTAAAGTTCTGCAAACTGAAGAAGAAAACAGAGTGGATTAGTTCGGGGCAGGATTCGAGTGAAAGAAAACGAGAAAATATCCAAGGAATTATCATTATAAGACATGGACCGATTTGAAACGACAACAAACGGTATGAATCTCGTTAGAGTTACAGATCCGCCGCGGAGTGATATGCATTAATTACCCGTTGGCGACAATCTACAATCTGCGGAGACTCACCGTTATACCGAATGTATTGCAATTCGTTGATCAGAGCTACCCCGTGGAATTGCAATACGCAATCTAATTATCGAAAGAATAGCGTAAGTATTAAATAAAGACGCTGAGACTGAAATGCCAAACCGAGAATAATATTATACACACTATACCGAATGTATTGCAATTCGTTGGAGAAATAACTCGACCGCTAGGTAAAATAAATTTACCCGTTGATCAGAGACTATACCCCGTGGAATTGCAATACGCACTCTAATTATCGAAAGAATAGCGGAAGTTGAAAAGAAAGACGCTGAGATTGAAATGCCAAACCGAGAATAATATTGTATAGAAGCTGTGACTGCCGCGTGATGGAACAAGCTATAATTAATTAACTCACTGTACCGAATGTATTGCAATTCGTTGGAGAAATAACTCGACCGCTAGGTAAAATAAATTTACCCGTTGATCAGAGACTATACCCCGTGGAATTGCAATACGCAATCTAATTATTATCGAAAGGATAAAAACGATAAGGGAAAGGAATGTTATAGGGAAAATAATCAGGTTTTTATTTTTATTTTGTTCCGGCAGGTATCGGACGTTAATCCATCTGCCGACAAAAAATCAGGTTCATGTCGATGCGAAGGTTAGGTCGCATCTGACCAGGGTTGATGGAACTTACACTTGCTCATGTAAGGTAGTGATGCGTTCCACCGCTTCCGGAGAAATGTGCCGGCAGCCCGTCTCGCATCGTTTATATGCCGAGGGCGCGGACCATGGAGTACCCGTGACGTGAACTCTCGGTTGACTGGAGGTGGCAGTTGACGCTGATTGGTTAGCTGTCTGAACGCAGCCGTTCACGTTGATTGGTTCCGACCATTTTGTGAATCCATCAACGCCATCTCGGTCGCGAGTGAGCAACTATCATATACATACGCTAAAAGTCGATATCGATAGAAATAAATCGATCCAAGTTGTATGTGTTATGGCGTCCGCTACTCCGCTAGCTGTCAGAAACGCTAACGTGATTTTATTAAACGTAGGGTGAGTGAGATAACGTGGTGACAATAAGAGAAAAACGTTGGAAAAATGATGAAATATTATCGTACATCGCGATGAAACATAACCTCATTCACCGAAGCTGCCTGATGTCGAACTGTTCGGAGGTTAGGGTCGGCGATGAGCCGCGATCTTTCCGCGGTAACGCTAGTCGCAATAATTTTGGATGCAGACCTGCGGCATTATCTCCGACCAAGGGGTGGCACGTCGCGCTGTAAGCACTACGAAACTGTGCGGGCGGCATATGATGCGAAAGGATACCTGCCGGCGTGACAACTCACTGCCCCATCCTCGAGCAGAATCCTGAATCAGTTCAAATAGTGGCCTAATATTGATAATGAAATATTTTCAGAGGTGAAAAAGCAAACGACCCACATATTCAATATCGGTGATTCACGTTTTCCTGCCTTCCGAGACTCGCAACATCGTGCTACGCAAGTTGAACATGTCGAGCGTACGGATCAAGTTCCTGGAAATATCGAGGGACCAGAGTCCGGATTCGTTTGACCGACTAGATGACTAGAGTCTTGCGATTATCTATGGAAAAATTATCCAAAAATCAGGCTGATTTCCTTCATTTATTCTCATTACTACTCATTATCAATAGTATTATTTCTATCATTCCGGTTCATCTATACGTTTGCCGAGGATGACAAATACCCGAAGGATCGGAGGTGTAGTGCACTTGACTCCGATACAATCACCACCGTACAGAATGATGATCGCGCCGAGAGTATGGCTGGTGTGACCGACGGTGAGTTTTTCCTTCTCGACGAAACATCGATATCTCATGATGATGCAACGATTTTATGAAACGATCCGTTTTATGTTCCCCAGAAATTGGTATCGACCTACCGACGGAGCGAGGGCGAGTACTGGGCTTCAAAGTTCCTCAACCCCCATTCCGACCAAAGGATGGCACGTCGTAAAAATTACGAATTACACAGTTGTTATTGGAATCGTTTCAATCGAATCAAAGCGAACCAGAACCAGCCCTATTGAAAAACGTGATATGATAAAGTCTCGTCGGTACGCAAGGCGCTGTCCATTCAGGTCCGACAGGGTGAATTGAAAAGAATCATTTTCATGCTGTTCGTCTCCATTTATTACATTTCTTCTTGTTTTGTTTTGTTTAGGAGAACGCGGAGCAGCCGCATCGGAAACTGTCAGATGTCTACAAGGACCCGAACCACAATTAGCGGGAGCTGGTGACAGCCCCGACGCCTTTCGAGGGTAGAAAAGGTATATTTAGTATTGAATATATATTATATTAATAACTGTAATAATTAATAACTTGGTCAATTTTTAATATTTTGATTCGAATTTTTTTTCGTGTGTTAATTGCACTGAAACCCATGTATAAAAAAATCGACAATTATTTCAGAGCAACGCTTCATTGATTACAAATATAATTGTCGAATATCGATATTGTCGCTCAACTTTTTTATGCTTTGATGCTATTTTACGACTTGAGATGCGCTGCAGGCGGTACTAATTACATACATCTTTCACAACCGCCTGGCAAAAACGAACCAGCTACTACACACGTTCTGGGGTCAGTGGCTGAAAACCAGTGGCTAAAAGTCGGAGACCTAGGGCTAAATCTAGACCTGAATCAGCTTACAACTAATACTAGGTATATCCAAGAAACGGGTTAGCCACAAGACGTGGGACTGTTATTTCTTTTTATTTCTATTTTTCATCTGTCCCAGTGGATGCCATCATCTGACCAAAACCACATGTGTCTTTAATCGATTTTTATTAAGACATTTTCAAGAGATTTTTACTCTATAATTTTTTTTTTTAGGTTTCTGGTTCTTCAAAAGATTTTCGTTCTTAAATTACATCGATTTTGGGATTTTTTTAAAGGTAAAAAAAGAAATCAGTCTGCCTAATTTTCATTTTTCATTAAAAAAAACTGTAAGAAAAATATAATACAATTTTTTTGTTTAAAAATTACATCGATTTTAGTATCTTTGGGGAATAACAAAAAAATGTTAGTCTAATTTTCAGCCTGAGATTATGAGGATACAGAATTCAAAAATAGTTGATTCGTGAAAGACTGACTCATTTTCATCTGAGAAAAACAAGTCTAAATCCTTCCTTTTTTTTCTTCTTTTTTTTCTATTAAGAATATATTTGTCAACCTTCTAAAGTTTCCGAGGAAAAAAATGGTAACGGTTTAAATTTAGCATATATAATCATTCGGTAATATATCTTCTTTCTTTTTATTCGCGAATTTATTTGATCTCTTTTCTTCTTTTAAATCCAATTACTTTGTAGGATTTAGTGTGAAATTGAATCTCGAGTTTTACAGTTTTATTTTTTCACGGTTCCGTCTAGTTTTAAAAATTCTTTGAACATATTTCATTTCGCGGCTGTTCCTCGCATCTTGGGATTCTTCAATGACATGACTAGTCAAAATAACTGTGATGAAATCCAAAATTCATGTTCTCATTTTTTAGTTTATTTTCAGTTAAACTGAGTTCGTAACACACCGATTCGTCGTCAAACTTTACGAAATAAAGATTCTAAATTCCTTCAGTTTATAAAAAAGGAAGAGCTAAAAAAAAAACAGATTCAAAGAGTAACGTAAAAACTATTCATTCATACCGAGACACAAAGAAATGTTTTATTTTTAACGCAAAAATGTTTGTTTCATTCTTATTATTATACGAACACTTTTATTTTCTGACTTCTTTACATATTTTTGATGCTCTCTTTGTCTCAGGGCATTTGAATTCGTCCTTGGTGATAATTAAATTGAAAAAAAAAGATACGCCCTATCGATTATCCAGGACGTGACGTAACATTTTTGACCTCACAAGATAAAATAATTGACGATATGATAAATGGGTACGAAGAATAAGTGAAGTGGGCTGACAGTGAGCCGCGCGTCACGTCGAAATATCGTCAGTCTTGAACCTGGCAATTTTCCAAATCGAATATTGTACCCAGAGTTGTTTAAAATGTCGTTGAAAGCAAAGCTGAGCTTGAATAGTCGTCAATAATCATTCGACCTTGGCGATACTTCATTCCATTTAATGATATTAACAAACAAATTTCAAATTTACCGCCAAACGGTCTGTCGCAGACAGAATCCAGTATTCAAAGTATTTCTAGTAGTGTTTATTTTAACGACAATAAAGGTTGACGACAGAAACTTGGATAAAATGATTGAAACACAGTTAAAACCTTGAAATACTTTTTTTTTAAGATTATTTATTTTTTACTCACATTTTGTCAAAGTGCTGCAAGAAAAGTCGATAATACTTCAGAAAAGAATAAATCAGGTTGATTAATATTGATTCTTGTGTCTTTGATTGACGATATTTAATAATTCATTGGATGTTTAAAATTTTTTGAATCGATAAAAAATTGATTAATAATCATCAATTTGAATATCATCAGCCTATTTATAAATACAATAAAATAAATTCGGTTCATTAATGTAACTCTTGTGTCTATGATCATATAACGATGTTTATTCATTTATTGACTGTTCAAAAAATTATTAAAATCGATGAAGAATTGATTAATAATCGTAAATTTGAATATCATTATTAACTTTATACATGAAAATCAAAAAAGAGAAGAAATTGAATGGTTCTGAGTTTGTGTACTTCAATGACCTACAGATACCCGGCAGCCGAGATAACAGAGTACCGAGTACGTAAACACCTGCGGTCATAATAGTCAGTCGGAAGGAAGACTTTGTGATGTAAACATCGCAGTCCGAGTATTAGATCCCAATAAAGTCGAAAGAAGCCTAATTAACAATAATTTATCGAAAACACGATTAAAATCAACAAAATAGTGACTTTAATTCGCAAGCATCGATTCTAATTATTCCACGAATGAATATACATATTCAAGCTTTCATGAAAATGAAAATGAGAATATATAATGAAAATGATTTAAAAAATTGATCAACAATTGTAAATTCAAGCATCAATATTCATAAAATCGAAGAATTCATAGAGTGAATGGAAGTTTATTGAATATTTAATTCAAACAATGTGATTTATCGGAGTTTCATCATAATTCTTTCCTTAGTCAGTGTCTTTTTCTTTGTATACTTGAAAAATGTTCTTAGGGGTGAGAATCCAGAGTGGGAGTAGAATTCAAGACTTTGGCACCAATCTACTGTGCTTAATCATTTCATTATAATAAATCTAGAAGAATCCTGATTAAAAATTTCAAGAATATAATTTAAAGTTATACTTGTTGCCTAAAAGACACGCGTAAAATTATTCAAAACAATAAACAGTCTGTTATATTTATTCTACAAACATCACGTTTCAAAATTGCCGCGTCAATCTAGACCGCCACGGTGAAATAATTTACCCTCTGTCGATCCGACTCGGTCGGTAACTCTCATCACCGCGTGACGGCAGTTATAAACATTTGAAAAGCGACTAAGAACCTGCAGCAGATCGCAGTCTTTTGTTTAGTGTATTTTATGTTCAAAATTCTTCAATTTTTCCTCTAAAATAAATAGAAGCGTGATTTAATATTCAAACAATATAATTCACCGAAGATGTGTCTTGATTCTTTCCTTTCTGTGTCTAAAAGACACGCAAAACGATTCAAACCAATGAACCCTCTATTTTATTATTTCGAGCATTACTCCACAAGCATCGCGTTCCAAGATTCCTTTCCGGGTGAGTCTAGACCGCCGCGATGGTAACTGTGATCCAACTCGGTCGGTAACTTTCATATTACCGCGTGACGTCGTACCAGTCGCGAGCGCTTCGAGTCCCCGCCGCGCGGAGCGCTGCGAGTGTCTAATAAACATTCGAAGCGCGTCGGCAGTGCGAGTGCCTTTTGTTTTCACCAACTGTAACTTCGATTCTCGTTTGTTTTTCGAGCGACTGGACGCTAAAAACCTGCAGAGTCTTGTTCAGTCGTGTTTGAAGCGATACTGTGGATTGTTTCGAGTGTTTTCTTCGCGACTGGAGGTGAATGGACGGTCTCAACGACGCGGGGGGCATCAGGGTATCATGCGGAAGGCCCGAGTGGTAAGTGATCGACATTTTCTTGCTCTTTTATTTCCTTCTACTCTTCTAGTTCACTGTTTATCTTTGTCCGACTCCGTTTGGCGATTTGTGCGAACGAAGAGTCTAGAAAATGTTAATCTCGATGTATTTTGATGTGTATTTTTCATCCTTCTTCCTCATTATTAGGTTTATTTTAATCGGTTTATATTATTAGCGATGAGTGACAATTTATTCTCCTGTTTACGTTCAGTGTCCATAGGTGATAGGTTCAGGCAGTCGTCGATAAAATAGATCACGATTTCTGTCAAATACAGGAATTGAAATAAATAAACGATAACGAATTTTTATTCTATATTAAGTTTGTTTACATTAAAATTGTGGGAATAATCGAGACTATTGGGAATATTTATTACCCTTCCGAGAATAAGAAAATCCGTTAGAATTAAATCAACGCCACGTTTTTGTTTCACCAACTTAAAAAATTGATGATTTTACGCCGATAAACAAATATAATCCACGTTTAATTCGTTTACAATAATTTTTGAATCCACAATTTTTATATGAAACCAAAGTTTTTATCATTTATTTATTTATTTATTTATTTCTATCAATTATTTATCTGTCTTTAATCTCTGAAAAATTCAGTTAATTTATTTATATTCATTTCTGTATTCGTTTCAAAATTTGTATGCATTAATCAATCGTTTTATCTATTATTTCGATATTCGTACTGTAATTTTTTCTATTTTTTTATTTTTTTTATTTTGTCACACTACTTTCGATGTTCACTACTTTACCGACAGTTTCGGACTTTATTCGGTGTCTTACCACTCGAGTTCGATAATGCAGATTATTACCTATCGAAATTTCGGTAGGATATCGAATGACGAAGAATATTAATTAACTATAGTAAAACGGTCAATAATTTTCCAATTTATTTTCTGATTTATATCGATTTTAAATATCGGTATCGATATCGTTACCAATTTGGGGTGAAAAAGAATAGAAATAACATAAAAGAATTATTGTTTAATTGGCTCACAAAAGTACAAACTTAAATTTATTGTATATACAACAGAATTAGAATTCGAAATTGTATCCTTCTGTTATATATCAAGCTCACAGTAATTTTTAATTCTAGAATCTTACTACGACATCAATATCTCTATCTAATTATCTTTCAACTGTCGTTATTTTTTTTTTTAGAATTCCTAGTCTAGTAAAATTTTTCTGGTCATTTTTAACTCTTTAAGTTAGGTATATTATTGGGTTAAAAAAAAATGTAGAATCTTACAAATTGAATGTTAAAAACCATATAAATTTTGCTTTAAAAATGTTATATAATAACTCAAACAGAGAGAGAAAATCGTTAACAAATGATACATTTTTTAAGACTGTTTTTTTTTTTTCGATAGACTGAATATCCACTCTCCTCGAGGCATTGAATTCAAAAATAAGTTCCTTCCTCGCTCACAATCTTTACGACTCCCATAAAAAACCCAGAGCCAAAGAATTTCAAACCCAAAGAAAAGAGTATCTCATAATATATTTTTGCAGAGTTTGCAAAGTCGTATATCCACCACCTTCGGGTTGGTTGGTTGGTCACAGATTTTTTTTTTCTTTTTTTCTTCGCGTCACATACAGAAAACACGTTGTTGACACTGGTTTCATGAAAGTTTAGACTACGCGACCTGTGGAGGGGACAGGGGGCTTCGAACTTTCTATATCGCGGTGTACCGAAAAATACAATAAGCCTGAGTCACACACGACACGAGCCTGCAGGGGGTCTTGTCTAATAGTCTGTTACATATGGGCGCGATAGTTCGTTAAATAGACCATACCGATCGGTCGATTTCACTTCTACACCTACAACCCGAATTCAATATACGCACAGGCTGCTTTAATTTGTTGCAAACTCATCGCAAATGAGTTGCGGAACACCCATCCAACCATATTTAGAATCCCAATCAATGTCAAATAGCCAGAGGATCGATCATGTATAATTTGAGATTTGGGTACATCGACATATCAGAGTCAATTTTTTTATTCGCAAAGTTGAAAAATTATCCTCGCTATTGTCGGCGAAATTTAATCAAGACTCTGAAACGATTGTATATAATACATGTATCGCAGAATTATTAGTTTTTTGTCCAAATTTGTCTGAATGATACACTTTTCTAAAAAAAAAAGTATGAAAGAGATTCTAGTGTTATTCGGACTGTGTGCAAATTTATGATAACGTTTGCTAATTTTGGATCTAGTCTCTGAGACGATTTTTTACTGAAATTGGAAGTCGAGTTTTTTTTTTGGAGTAGAAAAAGGATATCAAAGAAATCCTGAAGTTCCACGATCTATTTGCGAATTTTCTAGTTTGCCAATTTTTATTCTAGTCTAAAAGATGAACGCGAAGGGCGATTTTGACTAAAATTGAAAGTCGAGTTCTTTTTTTTTCAAATTTAGTTTCGCGATCTATGTGCGAATTTTTGAGTGTGCAAATTTTTTAATCCAGTCTGGTTGAGGATCGATTCTGGTAAAAATTGTAGACCTCAAGTTTATTTTACGAAATAGAAAAAGATATCGAAGACATTCTCACTGTCTATTCGCGAATATAAAAAATTTGCAAATTTTCAATAAAAATTCTAAAATTCGAATGCAAAAGTGGATATTCTGATCAAAATTAAATCATTTTGCAAAGTAGAAGAAGATGTCGAAGAGACCCTAGCGTTGTATTGGAAATTTCATGACGTTTGCAAATTATTCATTTTCAATCTAGTCTGAAATACGTCCTTATCAATTCAGCGAGAGTCAAGTCGTGAGACTGCGGTTGAGATCGTTATCAGCGTGCCCTTCACGATCAGAGAAGACAATTAAATCTCGATTTTCATAAACTATAATCTCGTCGGCGTTCGAAATATAGTCAAGTACCATTATCCCAGACTGATAATATCGAGTCGATAATATCGTATGAATACTAATAATAATAATAATAATCGCAAATCAATGTGTGTTGAATTTAACACAATATGCGAAAATTACGGATAAAAAAAAGGCGACAGTGACTAAAAATCGCCATACGACAAGTGAATTTTGATTTTGAATATAAAATCTACTCGTTCATAGCCAGAATTAGTGAATCCTTTTTTTTTTAACCTGACTATTCTCATTCTATTCTTTAGTCATTCTATTTCAGAAGAAGCTTTAGATATTCGGCCGCTAGTTTCACCTTCATCCAATTCCTCTGTCTCTGAATAATATATTTCTCACTCGTCACAGAGTTACGTGTAAATTTGTCGTCACTGATTGTAAGACCAAAATTAGCATCCATATTCGCTGCTGTTTTGTCATTGAAATCAGGACTCTAAATTACGGTTAAATCCTTGGCACCTGTAGTTTGCTGATTAATTAATAACCCGTGCAGAAATATCCTAATTATTCAGGGGAAAAGTCAAGGAATCCGAAAAATGATCAGGGAATTTTTTGCACTTGATCAATTTGACATTATTTGGATTTTTTTTTCCAAAAAAGATATGAGAATAATGAATTTTTGGTAACAAATGTCAGGAAAAAGTCAAAAATTGTTGAGTGAAAAATTATAATTTGGTCAGGAGAAGTCAGGGATTTTTTTTTCACTATTTATATTGGCCACAATGGACGGGAATTTCAACAAAAGAATTAAGAATGTTTATTATTTTTATTATTACAGCAACATTAACTTTATCTTCTTATATCGACAATATTTTTATCAATTAAACTTATAGTAAAAAAAAAATGAAATTATAAAAAAATCTTCTACCCTTAATTATTAAATATTATACAGGGTGAGGCATTTAAAGTGACCAGGGCGATTTTCTCGAAAACGAAGCAAAATGTCAAGAAAAGTTTCAGACGAGAGCTGTAGGGTTTTGAAGGGGACAGAACATAGCGCGTTCGAATTTTTATCAAGTGGTAGCGCCAAGGAGATACGAAGGTCACCCTTGGTTTTTCAAATGGGATGGTGTATTTTTTATTTTGAAAATGAAAAGAGTATTCAATTTTGAGTATAAAAGTATAAGTACACCAGTGTCCTAAAATTGACAGAAAAATATGTCCGTTCTCCACTTTACATGGGATAAATTTACCATTTTATCAAAGCAAATGTTCGAAATGATTGCCATTAACTTCAATACACTTCTGGAAGCGTTTGATGAAAGAATCTTGAACTTTCATCAAAGTGTCTTCAGTGATATTCGCACAGGCATCAATAATCGGTCCGCGCATATTTTCACGTGTAGTCGGTACTTCTTGATAAACCTTATTTTTCACGTATCCCCGTATGAAAACAATTCCTCTAAGGCTTGTGTGATGTAAACGAACACCAAGTTGTAGACGAATGTTGTTCAATGATAGTTATTGAGACAAGTGGAGAACGGACATCTTTTTCTTATTTTTGAAATATCCTGTTGAGTGTCAATTTTAGGACACTGGTGTACTTATACTTTTATACTCAAAATTGAATACTCTTTCCATTTTCAAAATAAAAAATACACCATCCCATTTGAAAAACCAAAGGTGACCTTCGTATCTCCTTGGCGCTTCCACTTGATAAAAATTCGAATGCGCTATGATCTGTCCCCTTCAAAACCCTACAGCTCCCGTCTGAAGCTTTTCTTGACATTTTGCTTCGTTTTCGAGAAAATCGCCCTGGTCACTTTAAATGCCTCACCCTGTATATTGTAATAGGATTTCAAGTTGACTAAGAGATTGATCTGCAAATTTTGAAAAATCATTCGATAAATACTAATTCGGATCACTGTTATTATTAAACACGTATCTCGTGTTGTTCACATGCATAATCGATAACCTCTAAACCCTGTCGCGACGTTAGTCTCTATATTATATATGCTGAAACGGGTCAAAGTAGACGGAATAATTGCTATTCTAAGAACAAACGAATTGCTGTTTCTTTTTATTATAATTATTCTTTTTTCAAGTCGTCGATAAGTAATGATACGTACGTCAACGTGACCCTAGGGTTCATCGATTGCAATATCGATTCATTACCCTCATATCGCGGTTAATTTTATAACCTGCAGTGTATTTTATATTCTCTCTCTGTGTTTAATTGCGAGAGTGTAATAAATTAATCGGAGGGACGACACAGGAAACATTGAAAGCGTCGAATGTGTGAGGCTGTCATGAGAACGGTAACACACGTTTCTCGGACATCCGCGATCTAATGAATGACCACTAAATAAATCTGTGATGAGAATTAATGAATAAATAATCTGACCGAATATTGCACGGCACAACTTCCCATTTAGGATGTGTTGCCCAAACAAGCGGGGGAGGCCTATATATACCAAACCGACACTCGTTAAATTGTTGGGACAGTCATCGTCTCAGTCATGAAATGGTCGTGACACCAAATTTCATTCAAATCCGTTGATCCGTTTTCAAGATATCATCGAATTTTGGTATTTAAATAATTCAAAAAGCACTAAACCAATTAAAGAAAAAATCTAATCAGTTCTAAATTGAGAAAAACTGTGTCTGATTGAGATCAATTTGATATCAGAGAAAGGGAAAATTGAAAAAACCGATATAAAAAAATTGTTTAATCTCTCTGAATAGGAAGGCTGATAGTCGAGGAGGTGGAGGTCTACTAATTGCTAAATGCTAATGTTTGCATAAATCTGATTCGTTAGTTCCCTCAATCTCGGTGTAGTAGGTGGATTAATTGTAAATTCGCAAAGAAGAAACAAAAGAAAAAAAAGGGGGAAAAAATACTGTTTGAGGGTGACGTTAAATGAAAAGCGATTTCCTCTGCTCCAGCTGTGACACAGCCATACAGACTTATGTCTATTCATATCGTGAATCTGCATACGGGACGAAACCGAAGGCGCGTGCTGCAACGAGGATATCCACAAATTTGAAATTAATTAACTTTGACTTTGTCTTTCGCCTTATTTCGCGACGTCCACCTCATCTTATTTATTATACACTGTAAAAAATTATTGAGAAAATTTACTAGACATTTTTTATATGCCAAATTTATATAAAATTACAAATTTCGTGGATAAAAATTGATCGGTATGCATGTTCTGCGAATTTGAACAAATTGAACAAATTTTTTATTTTACTGTATAGAAAAATACGAAATATTCCAAAAAATGTTATCAAATTTGTATGTAGAAAGTTAGAAAAGTTAGCAGATCTTTCCTATCTTCGCTCGATCATTTTTTGAGAATTTTTATCTCCCAAATTTGAGAGTCGTCAATATATGATTAAGAACGTGTTTTTTTTTTCTTAATGTACTTGGCGAACAAAAAATTTCTAACTTCCTAATACTAATTTACTTATTATTATAATGTACAATTAAATATAATAATGTAAAATAATAAAATTTTTTTAGTGGTTTTTTTGTTTTTCTTCTCATTTTTTTAATGCCTAATTGAATAAAATACTTGGAAGACATTAGCGTACTGAATAAGGGAAATGAATGCCTTCACTCCTTTTTTTTTCTTTAATCTTCTTTTTATGCGCATACATATATGTATGTAGTAGAAGGTACTCGCGTCTTGACAGAGAGGAACTCTCGACCGTTTCAGTCTTCCGGCTTTCGGTTTAGTTCTATTGAGGTTTACACCGGAGTCAATGGGTCGTGGCGTGGATGGCAAAGCTAAATGGGGGATGCTGCACTTAGCCCCGGGGGCCGAATGGCGAAGAGTACCACCGCGAAAAGGCATTTCTTACTTTCTCGTGTGTCTACTGAAAAAAAGAAAAAGAACAAAAAAAAAAAATGCAAATTTCATTCGCTTTGCTACAATTTTTTAATTTTTTAATTTTTCTCAAATTTGAAGAAACTTAATCTTCTGAAAAACAAATATAATCGATGATGAAAAAAAAAACAGATTTACTTCACTTATCCACAAACATCGTCATAATGTTGAATTTAAAAGTGAATTTCAATGAGAAAATTGAATGACTTGATAGACAATAAAAAAGAAATTAAAAAAAAAAAAAAAATTCTAGTAATCAATATAAATTGTAATAATAATAATTATTATAATTAGAAAATAAATAATAGAGTCAAAAACTGGGCTGTTTATCTATAGATATCACATCTTTTTTTTCTCGGTTTTTTTTTTACTCTTCGAATTATTTGAGTAATGAAACATTATTTTCAAAAAATTGAATAAAAATAACGATATTTTGAGAACGAATGAACGGATTTAGATAAAAATTAACATCGTGCGGTTTTTTGGGTCACTGATCACGAATCTATAGTCAGATTTGCAAAAAAAAACGTGACTATAGAAAATTCATTCATGTGTTTGTAACAAAAAATTAAAAAAAATCTCGAGATTTTTATTGAAATTCATATCCAACGTTCTTTTGGGATATTTGACTACAAATTTGTATTTGAATTTCGGCAAATATGAATTCAATCGTAAAATTCTTTGATCCCAAAGAAGAAAAACGGTTTGTCACATTGGCAGCCTAAGATCAGCTTATTTTTGCTCTGTCCAAATCAAAAATGTAAATCTTGAAAATACTACTAATATAGTTCGAAGTCTGATTAAATTTATCAACGATCGTCATAATAAGAGAGAGAGAAAAATAAGAAAAATGGGTGAGAGGAAAAGTGCAATTAGTCCGAGGGCGTCGGGTGCGATTTATAATTCTCTTTCAAATATATTCTTCACTCCATTTTAATTAACTTTGTCTTTGAGTTCCTGGTATATATAAAATTCCTCACGATCCTGGAGACGTATTGAATTTTAAAGACACATATATATATATGTACAAGCATCGAACGTTTTTAATAAAAAAAAAAAAACGGCTCGTAAAATAGCGATTTGCCATTTTGCGATTTTATTACCGCTGTGCACAAGATCGTGCCGGAATCGATCAACTCGACTCTCACTACGTCGACCCATGGGATTCCTTTTTTCCTTTTTTTTTTTTCTTTTCTACTTCCGAACCCCTTCGCTCGGCTGCATTAACCTCCGCTCGAACCACCTACAAGCATTAATATTCCAATTAAATCGACTTCGTTCGTTTTCTTTCTGCGGTGTGCGGCGACGTTATGTACAGAGAAACCTGGGAAGCAAGTCGTGCATGTGGGCAGAAAAATGCACGGTATCAACCTACCCCCCTGGTTGAGGTCGTAAAACGCGTGTAGGTAGGCACACGAAGACACAACAGGGAACCGATATCGCATTTTCTTTTTTTTTATATGTTTTATTGCACATCAAGATTTTCATTATCAAAAACCCCTTTAATCCTGATCATCGGGGTCGAGGGTCTCTGTTTTTTTTTAACGTGACCCACCTCAATAACAGATTTCCTATTTTTTTTTTTTTTTTTTTTTTTTTCCTTCTTTGATTTTTTTTTTTTCTCAAGAATTTTTTTTTTCCCCTATTTTTTCACACCTACGACTCTGTTCGAGTCATTAATGAGGAAAAGAAAATCTACGAGATCGATTCAATACAGGATCGTGATTATCGCGTCTTTTTATTCGAGAGGGAGAAAATTATTCAGGATTTTAGAGACACGATTTTTTTTTCGTTTTTGTCTTTGAGGCTCAAGAAATTGAAATTGAATCATTTGATACAACCGAATTATTCAAATTTCTTTAAAAATTGTCCCACGATCATACAAAAATCGTGCTTTAAACCGAAAAAAAAAAAAATCTTTTTAGCTACTTGAAGTTTTTATGCTGAGAGAAAAATGAAAAATAAAAATTGTCAACTTTTGTCACAGTTCTTGAATAATTATTATTATAGATTGCCAGATAACTCTGTTCAGTTGGGTGTCCCCATTAGTCGTATCTAGCAGCAGGCATGCGGTATGTCTGACGATGAGCGAACCGTTTCCGGCTCCTAGAGAAAACATCCCCTAGACAGTCACCGCATCCCTTGAACAAATAACGAAGCGTGCCAAGCCGGAGAGCACGTGCTATACGAAGATATACGGTTTTTTTAGTTTCTTAATTTTTTTTTTCGTTTTTTTGTCGCAATTTTATTTTTATTTTTTTCTTATAATGCATCGCGTTATCAGTGCGGAAGTGAAATAAAATGAATATAAAGTTTGATAAAATTTGCTCTTTAGAAAATCGTTTAAAATTATTTATTCATCTTTTTTTTTTTAATAAGATTCATCCAGTTCTGTCAATTAAATTTCAATTGATTCGATCTGATATCATAAAAAGAAAATTCTTATCTGAATAATATCAGATATTTTGTTTTATCTTAAAAGAAATTATCATCTTCAAAAATTCATTCGAGTAATTATAAAGTCGGTAATAAATTTGAAGAACCATCATCAGAATTTTTCTTTCTTTCCTGTCAAGATTTCTGTATTACAGTAATTATATAATTTTGTGAAATTTAGAATCTTTAAATTGAATAAAAAATAAATAAAATCAAAATCTGTATCCAACTGTGAGAATTTATAACATTCGATGAAAGAAGTTGCGCACATTTCTTAATGATTTTTGTGCTGTCGACGCGAGAGAACCTTCTGCAGGATTTTGTGAAACCGAGACAAGAGAGATTGAGAGAAAAAAAATTGGAAAAACTACCCTAGAAATTATATTGTCCGTCTCAATTTCCTGTCACCGTTCCAAATAGTCTGCACGTTGGTGTATATCTGTCAGTGAGTATAAGGAAGAGAGAGTGAGAAAAAGGGATGCTGCGGTTCAGAGGTCAGGTTTTAAATTCTGCCTATACGACACGATGAGTATGTGGACCTAGGAAATCTGAGTCGAACGCAAAAAAAAAGTCTAATTCTTCGATTCTAATCGTGCGAAGATGATTTTTTTTTTCGAATTAGCAAATGAAAAACATGGAAAAAAGAACAGAAACTTTATTATAATACAGTAAAATCTAGCTAAAATAAAAACGTCTTTCTATGATTTTTCAGATTCATTTAACTATAAGTAAATTAATTAGTTTTGTTAATTTATTAATCGACGAATTTATCTACATAGTGAAAAAAAAAAAATCTCAAACAGTTGCATCTGCGTCAGCTCGAGAAACTATTTTCGATTTTTATTGAGAATATAAAACCCCCCTCAAAAAAAAAAGTGTATAGTCTAGTTTTATCACCGCGTGAATGATAATTCTTTCATTTATTTTTCTAGAAATAAAAAAAAGTTTTTTTTTTTTTATTATTATTACAATTTTTACCGAACACATCGAACAGAGTCGAAAACCCCCCCCCCCTCCCCTAAATGTGTCACCAGGCTTGAATATCTCTCCCTAATTCATTCGGTCTGACACGCATGCTGCAACGAAAGCTCCAGACCCTTCTTGAAAAAACCGAGACTCAACGCGACGAGTCCCTCGCGGGTGTCATCTTGAAATAATATTATAACGTTCGTAAAGTTTGATGTCTTGGAATAATATTTTTTCAAAGTCACTATGGGGTATGTTCGTCGTGGTACCGGTTCCCGTGCTTGCCACACGCTTCTGGTCAATAACCGGCCATTAATCACGTCATTATTCAGTCACACAGATCTAGGGATTATTTAAAAATTATTATTATTGCGATAAAAAAAAATAGAAAAATTTCGGCACATGATTTTTGTTTTGGGATTTCACAGTCAAGTATTTGAGTGAAATCGTTTCCGAACACAAAAAAATTGCCTTCTTCAGATTTTTTCTTGGGACTTGCAGTTCAGAATAGAATTATAATTCTAGAATTTGAATTGACGATCCTGAATGAAATTTTCGCACCGATTGCGAATCTGAAGAGCAAAATATACCGTGTCTCTTCAAGTCTGAGAGAAAATCGCACTTGAAATACGAAAGAAGAAACGCTCTTTTGTTTTTTCGTGTTTGACGGAAGGAATTTTTCTGAAGATCAGAAATCTGCACTGAAAACATTCAATTTTGCAATTTTCTTTTGTTCAGAAAAAGGATCTCAAAAGTCCGAGAATTATTATACGAGATAATATTGTATTTTATATCATAGTTTCGAGTTCGATTTTCTCGAAAACTAGACGCGATGGAATATTTCTGATCACAAATTCGGAATCATCGAGAAAATTTCCTACGGAAAAAGTGTATAAAAATTCCGGAATCTGAATTCTATTCTAAACTACGATTCAAAATGTGTCATTTTTTGATGATGAAACTCGATTTTCTAAAAGAACTAGACGAGATAGAATATTTCTGTCCTCAGAACCGGAATCGAGGCGACATTTATTCAATTTCAAA
>JAFFZH010013962.1:16095-29468 GCA_018420115.1 Euura saliciscinereae | reverse complement strand
TCATCGGAGGGATACAGATGGATAGGTTTGTGGATAGAAGTGGATAGAAAATCGGGGATAGAGAGGGATAGGCGAGACTTGTGATTCGGACAGACCATCGAAGGGATACAGATGGATAGGTTGTGGATAGAAGTGGATAGGAAATCGGAGATACAGAGGGATATCCAGAAGCTGTGGATAGAGGTGTGCAGATCGTATACTGGCCAGGGATAGAAAGTGTCTATCCTTTCTATCCCTTTCTATCTAAAGAATTCAAAGTGATTCAAGTGGATTAAGATTCTATCCCTTTACTTCCAGCAGGGTGCAGTTAGGTAGGCAGTTAGGCAGGCAGTTAGGCAGGCAGTGAGGTAAAGTAGGTAGGTTAGGCCTTTGCCCCACGAGTGCGAACTCTCCGTTGCCCATGGCTGGAGGTATTGGAATTGAGGTTAGGTTGCGTTTTTTGGACCGATTGGACCGTTTCTTGACTCCTCCGGCTGTTTCAGCTTCCTCGCGATCCATCCATCCTCTTCGCCGGGGCTTGGTGAGTCCCGGAACCGCTTTTTCTCCGCTTTTCTCGTTATCTGAAGCTCAGAATGCTGTAAAATGCTTACCAGCAATTCTTCGGTACGTGGCGTCTCCGACACGAAGAAATGTTATGAATAGATCGGGAGGACAGCGCCCCCTAGTTGGAAGGGCGCGCTTCCGCTTAATTTTGAACTTTAAAATCGTGGCATTTAGTAGGTCGGAGTAGTGGTACTACATGTGATCTTGAGAACGAGACCCGAAGTATAATCATGTGTTCCATACATCTCATCCACGTTCGATTCCTGATAAATGTGATGGTTGTCATAAGGAAAGATCGGAGCCGATTGAAGACCAACCCCTGGGTATAAACAAAGTTAAGCACGATTCGCCGCGGACAGTACTTGGATGGGTGGCCCAATCAGAATGAACTGGGTTCGAACCTCCCTTCGGGTCGCGTTTTTTTTTTTTTTTTTAATTATTATCCCCATAAACGTGAACTCGAATATTCATCAGGGTAGGTTCTGTCTCTGCACAAACCTGTAGTAATATGCAGGTATGAAATCCAGGTGAATTTAAGAAGTGAAATTCTTCCTTTCATTCTACAACCATCTACGAGAATCCCTAAAAAAAAACTACGAAATTTCTACGACACGTCGGAAATACCCTAGAAAATCGTAGAAATTAGGTAGAAATCGCGTAGAAATTCGTATTTTTTCGTAGTTTCTCATAGATTGTTGTAGTTTTTCGTATAAATTATTTTCACCAGGGATATCTTCAAACAGGAAAACCCCTAATCCTAGACTCTGATGCCTAACACGAATATTTGTGAACGCTGAAAACCGGTTTTCCAATCGGAGTTTCGGGTATTCATAGCCAGAAAACGGTTGAAAATGGAAATTACAAAAAAATCACAGACGCTCCTGTGATATAAACCTACACCGTATAATAGTACATTTCGATACTAGGGCGAAATGTGAGGCTTTTTAGGCCGAGCGCGATGTATTCAACACGAACCGTAGTCGAGGTGGAGGCGAAGCAAGGCGCCGTAGGCGCCGAGCGGAGCCGGAGCCGAGACGAAGGTGAGCGATGAATACATCGTTCGGCCTACATTAACGCCTCATTTTTCCCATGTATCGAACAGTATTTCTTATTACAAATGCATGAAAAAGTTTCTTGTTTGCACGCCGTGCGCGACAAGATTCTTGTTGAGCACGCTGAACGTGCGCAGAACGAAGTGCGCATGTCTGGCATATTACGTTGCCATTGACGACGCACACGTCAGAAAAGTACCAGATTATGAACGCACGGCAGCCGCAACCAAGAAACTTTTTCATGCATGCGTAATAAAAAATTATTTTTTAAAAATAAAACATGTCGAGATAAATCTTTGCGCGATAATAGCTGAAATACCCCAGGTACTCACAATATGCAATGAAAATTGACTTGTCACCACCTAAATTAAATTGACATAAATAATTAATGTGTTATCTTCGAAGTTATTTTATCTGACAATGAATAAATCTTTTCAATGAAATACTACAGTCGTTGGAGAACGCTGATATTTGGAGTGTTGGACTTTTGGTTTTCTACCTTATTTCCCAGACACTTTTCGTTTTCGTGTATTGCTTCAGCGGCCAGTTCTTGATCGATGAGGTAAAGTCCATAGATACAGTAAACATTCAATACTATACACATGTTTCTGTTTGAACTTTTGGCGAAGCTGATGCAGTGATTAATTTTTCTATCATTATCACCAGAGCCGGGCGATCGGTGAAGCTATCTATATGATGAACTGGTACAAGCTGCCGCCTTCTGTAATCAAAGACTTATCGTACGTCATGGTTCGATCTGAGAATAGCCTGAGAATAACGGCGGGAAAATTCTGCGTCATGAATTATGAGACATTTTCGAGCGTGAGTAAAAATAAACAGTTGCAAAAAATTATTGTTACTATTATTAATACAGTTATTATTACCATTATATCAATAACTTGCATGTTTTCTTGTAACAACGTCTTCACCAATCTAAGGAATTGGAATCATTGACTTCTTTCACCAATCTTCAAGTATTGTATTGTGCAATGCAATATTATACACGTGATAATGAAAATATCTGTCTTTTCGTGCAGATACTGAAAGCAGCTGGAACGTATTTATCGGTCCTGCGAGCAATGTGTTAGTCGATGGTATGTTCACTTACTGAAATTATCCCAGTCAAAGGATCTTTGGATTTGGCATATTTTGTGAAATTTTCGATATTAGAGTAAAACAAACCATATCAAAAATATTTCATAAGACGATAAGTCTCGAAATAATAGTGACTTATATTAATTGTAAATACATTTTTTCGATAAAATAGTCTGGAGAAAACAAAATCTAACACAAAAACATTGTCGATGTAAAAAAAGCCGCCAAGTACCCACGCAAAAATGAGCAAAACGTATCGCCAGTCTCTGTCGTGAAATCAAGAAAGAAACCAAGCACCGAGCGTACCCCTTCGATCTCTCAGCAAGTCTAAGTCGTCAAGTCGGAGTTTCGTGTGAGGGTATCGAAACATCATTCCAAGAGCTACGTACTTGGCGGGCACATTCGGTTTTTCTTTATGTGTTTTTGTTGTTTTATTTTTAAATTCATAATATTCTCACGTATTTTGAGAACCGTTTGTCCATTTAAACTGTGCTCCATATTGTTTATTATTCGTCAAATTACCATAAAAAATTTATTGATCAATTATAATACACAACTACCTGCATTTTTATGCTGTGGTTTGGGTGTTTGTCTGATAATATTCCTTCCAAGCTGTGAATAGTAGGTTCTTGTATTGGTACTTTGTGGATGATCGATGTAGCGAAGTACTATACGCTTCCGGTCGGTGGACACACATGTCATGAATCTTGCATTGACTGGCTTATGTCCGATTCAGAGATAACATTGGTTCTATTCATACTGAATAAAAGTGCATCTTTCGATCTTGAAGGACGAATTTGTCGCGGCAGTTGAAAGATTAGCGCGTGTGAGTTTACGGAAGTGCTCTAGAGCGGGCGCCTTGAGGCTAATCTTGTCGTACTACTAATATATCATTACGAATGGTTATCCTTTAGAAGCTAATAAATAATGAAATATTTTTGCTAGAATACACGACTGGCGTGATCCGCGGTTAATTGTTTTATGAGTACTGTAATCGATCCTTCTTCTGTCTGTACATATATCTACTCGTACATCACATACGCACGGATGGTGAGCAAGATTGCACAGAGCAATTTTCAACTGGATTCTATATTCATCTTTATACGGAACAGTCATATTCTATACTAGTTACAGCAATCACGTGTATCCGTAGCTGCGAGTTTTAGGTTCATGTTGAAGTAACAAGGTAAGGTCTTCTTGATCCGACACTATTGGAAGCGGACACTATTGCGTTTATTTCCCCACAACACACGACATACTCCAGTTCCACCGTAAGTTACCTATCATAGGAGAACTTACTCTACACAGCTTATTGGCGTCATAGGTATGTATGATTTGAGGTGATTCAAGAGTGTTGAGTCTGATTGAATCCAAATTCATTCTCTACTTAACGTTTTTACATAGAAACAGGGGGTAAGGAATTTATAATGAGTGAGAACGAAGATACTCACTCTAGATTAGTTTCCAGATCCGATTGTTTATACATTAATAATAAAATAAAAAAAACTTGTCAGTAGACCAGCAGCAACCACTGAATCAACGACAATTGTCTCTTCCTTACACTATCTTTCGAAAATGAAACCGATGAAGCACACTGCCCTGCATCGTACAAATTTTGTCATACAGAGCTAGAAATAGTCAGAGACGGAATACCAGAATTGAAGAAAAAAGTATTACAAAGCGGTCCAAGTCAATTTCTTCCAGCGTAGAATAAATTCCACGTATTTCTAATAAGTACGTTGCACATCGTGAACCATTGTTAATTATGTAAACGATTAATATAGTAAGGCTTTGCTATCGGTCAAACAAGTTAAGCGACCTAACCTGAAACTTGATTTTCCGAATAAACTGACTCTCAATTCCCATAAGATGAAGCCGAATATGTAAATTCAGTTAAAAATTCCATCTTCAATTCACTTTTTTGGGTAATGTTTTTCATATCGCATCATACCCACATTATAATATCACGTAGCGATGGCGAGCGGAATAAAATGGTTTCATAGCGACGCGACGAGCTGTCATCTGTAGCAGCCGATCCCTGGCAGCCGAGATGCTCTTACGACAACCAATCACAACCGACTTGGCCGCCATAGACTATGCTGTATGTTCCCAGACGACCTAGACCGGCGGACTCTCGCGGTTTGGTTACCTACGTAACTTGCCTATACATCGAGCGGCTCTCTACATCATTATGTAGTCAGAATTTAGGAATCTGAACAGGACGACGACGATATTCTGAGGATAATTCTGAGAATTAAATCAATCACATAATTCGTATCTCAGCTCTCCGTGGACCTACGACATTCAAATTGGGCTTAAATGAAAGATAAAAAATAATAATCGCTGAAATAAATCATTGAGTCCCTGACATGTAGCCGACCGAGAGATAATTAGAGTTAACGGTCGCCGCATAGCCCCGTAGAGCTCCCGGTCGGGTAAATAGACTCGGCGAGTCTACGCGCAGCGTATTGAAAAACTTTTTTTCATGTACTTGGCGCGAGACTCTACCGAGTCTCTTGATCTGATAATGCAATGACAGTGGAACGTCAACGATTATTGAAGAAGATATTTACTTCTGTGAAGTGATGCGCATGATTAAGTACGTGTAAAATACTTATTCTAGCATGCGATTATTGTGGGGGGTAACTAGTTTTCCAGTGAAAAGTATTTGAGGTGATTCAAGAGTGTTGAGTCTGATCTGATAATGCAATGACAGTGGAACGTCAACGATTATTGAAGAAGATATTTACTTCTGTGAAGTGATGCGCATGATTAAGTACGTGTAAAATTCTTATTCTAGCATGCGATTATTGTGGGGGGTAACTAGTTTTCCAGTGAAAAGTATTGCTATCGTATTCAAAATTCGGTTATCACACAAAAAGTGGTTTGTCCGTATAGCTCTAAGAAATCGAATGTGCCCGCCAAGTACGTAGCTCTTGGAATGATGTTTCGATATCCCCACACGAAACTCCGACTTGACGACGTAGACTTGCTGAGAGATCGAACGGGTACGCTCGGTGCTTGGTTTCTTTCTTGATTTCACGACAGAGACTGGCGATACGTTTTGCTCATTTTTGCGTGGGTACTTGGCGGCTTTTTTTACAATGACGATGTTCTTGTGTTAGATTTCACTTCTTTTTGCAAGTACACAATATGGATACTGCTGTCCCATATTTAACCGACAGTAATTATTTCAATCGGATTAACGTCTAACAAAGGGCTGACCCCGGTTACGATTAAAGAAAGGGCTTTCCCGAAATCACTAATGCGAGACGAAATAAAGATTCAGGGGCAAAAGGGGGTTTATTCAAAAGATATGTTTTCTCGTTAAAGTCTAGAGACTGACTGTTTTTACAATAATATCAGGGGCGTATCTCACTTATTCATAATAAATTATCAGCTGTTCTCTCAGCTTGCTACGTCCCTAAACGTCAGAGTGACGACAGCTAAACGTCATATTGACAGCTGGCAAGTGTAACGGGTACCTTCGTAACAGTATCAACTATCCCAACTTTCGTACGGAATACTTGAAGCCGTACGGTCTGTGCATGAGCGAGATAATTTAATTCCATTGACCAAAAGAATCCCACCACAACTGTATTTACGGTAAAACTACCGTGCCGCTCAATGAAATTTAATTATTTCTGCGCTCGAGCAGTTGATCCTACGATTTGAAGTGTTCCTCAGGGTATAGATTGCTCAATAAATTTTAACGGCGACATACGTATTTATAGTATGATTATGTCAGGAAACACATGCGGAAGTAGGGCACGGGGAGAAACATTCGGAATAAAAAGACAGATTTACTTCAACTGTCAACTGTGACAAACATAGATGATTCATTAAATAGAAGTTAATTTTGTTCTATACAGTCTTAACTTGTTGACTAAACTTAACCTTACCTAACTCAACTTGGAATCAACATTTCAGTATTTTAACAGCCATAGTTTGTATCAGGTGCTAGCTGAGAACTATCATTGATTCTTCCGAAATGCAAGTTCAATCGAATGAATGATTGAATTCGTTTCGTTTCTTTCGTACTTACTGGGCGAAGTCGTAACGACGCCACAGTCTGAAGTTGCTTCGTGTCGAGAAGCAAGCTTACAGTTATGAACCAATTCAACTGCCTGGAAGGTTGTTTTCCGGTTCTAGCCAAATTCGGCAGTATCATCATTAGGAATACGCCCTGTATCACTGTTATCGGATGATTTCCTTTTCCTTCTGTCAAGTTCACTCATTCGACACTATTCATTCAGCAATTCATCAATAAAATTTGTCTAAAAATACAGTTCATGAATAAGTTATTTTTATCTGTAAAATTAACAGTTATAAACTGAATTTCTCCGAATAGGAATAGCTGAGACAAACTCTTGATTCATCATCAGGTCACGCTGCATTCTTATTGTTTCTCATTTTTAGGTCAAATCAGTTGACTGTTTATTTGCAACAGGGTTCGTCGATTCTGTGATAAAACGAAGTCTTGGGGTCATCATTAAGTGTACACGAATCATTGTCCTTTGCGTGCTTGTCCACTGAAATGCAATAATAATTTGGTCACTTTGAGAATCATAAAAATGATAACAACTGGTAGTTGAATATCCCATGCGCGGTGGCAGAGAGAAGTCGGGGACTATCGACTTGTATAGCATACCTTTCAATATGAAATATTCAGATTTGTTCGTTCGCTCGTTGTCCGATGTGAGATTCTGAACAATTGTGCAGATTTAAAGCCTGATGGTGGTAGTAGGCTGATGTTTGGTTTCAAAAGATTGGCCATTCTGAAGTAGTTTGTTTCGACGACGATTGACCAGGTTGAGGCACGGTGGAAAGCTGGGGGTGCGAGAAAGTGGTATATCTATCACAAGATCAATGGAAATACAGACTTTTGCAGACTCATCTTCAACCCCGATGTATTATTGGCTTTTCCAAAGTAGCTTTCCTGTAAACCATAGGAATAAACGGAAATCAATACTATGAAAGAAATTTTTAGTTGTGTTTTTCTGAGTTCCCTATTCCATCGTTAAGGATGAGTTTGAAGCATCAGTTTCATAGCATACTTTTTGATAATTAGCACAATAGTCGTGTCCCTGCGGTGACGATTGATCAGGTGAGAAATGAAGCAAGCGACTCTTATGTCGAGTAAAGATCTGTGATCTATGGGATATACTGTCGGAGCTGAGTCATCGTGATCGATTTGTTCATCGAGACGAACATATCACGCCATACCGGCGTGATATAGGCTGGCTCACTGTCAGTGATCGTAGCTTACCTTCTCGGGTCCTTGCTCTATATGCTTTTTCGTTCGGGTAAACCTTCTTATCTTAGAGATCTTTTCGTTGACCGCGGGCATGTACCCTACTGTTCCGGCCAGGTTGGCCCCTAGCGAATTTCTTTTGCCGCGATTTGCCATCGAGACGCATTGCAGGTCCTTTGCGGTGGCGGGGCTGAATTTCTGGAATTCCTTGATGAACGGCTTGAGAGAAGCTCCTACCTTCTTGAACTTCAAAACCGGCCTCGTCGGTACCTTTTCGAAATTGAGCTTGCGCGTCGTGGTGGGTTGTGAACAGTCCCCAGTAGTTTGGTTCTTTTAGTTTCTTCTGGTTTGACTTTCTTGATTTTATTTTATCTGAGTATGCGCTGCATTGCTGCTATAATTCATCATCATTAATATTTTTTTTTTGTTATTACCATTATTATCATTGTTGCCATTATTCGGTAATAATTTTCTTTTCTATCTATTTTTTTATCTTTCTCTTATTTGGTTCTACTTTTATTTTTCCTTTCATCATAATTGAAGGGTGGCACGGCAAAACGGCGTAAGTGCCAAAAAATCGAAAATACGTTTTTTTGTTTATAAAATTTTCCAAAATCCGTACGCACGTCCTTGCAAAACAATATGGCTGTCAAAAATTTAATCGCGAAGATATAAAAAGTTGGCACGAAAAAACGCTGTAAGTGCCATCTGCACCATCTCACAGTGTATGTAACGAATTTTTTATTTCAAAATCAATATTCTGAACGCGTAATATTATTGTATTTAATCTTAGCTATTATCAGAATCAGATTCACCGAAAGTATTTCAGAATTTATAATCGTGAGAATTAACAAACTGAAAAATATGAATTACCGAGTGAATTACAGTTGATGATCTTTAAATGAAAAAGATAAAGCCTACATTGAAATTCAAATATGATAATATTCACTTACGAATTAAAAAAATTGTAATTCAAATAGTGGTATCGGATTTTTGAAATCTGTGTTTATTTTGTTGAATGAGTATGATATTGGTTCAGAAGAGAAGTTTTTTTTTCGCTGTGTTCGTTGTTTATTTCCCTGAGCTGACGTTTTTTTGGAGATGTTTGATGAAAAACATCTAATATCGATGAATCGGACTAGTGTTCGTACTGTTCTACTATCTTTTCCATCGAAATTTTACGATTTTGTATGGAAATTATGTTCATTTTGGCACTTACACCGTTTCCGATCCCTCCCTCGTCCACCATTTGCCCCGTAATATTTGAAAATTCATACGAATTCGGAAATCTATAACCAAATCTTGTTCATCAAGGTTCAGGCTTTCGATTCATATTTTTTTCATAATTTTAACATCGTAATTGCGTTCTTAATCAGTATCCAAAGTAAAAAAAAAGTTGGCACGAAACGTGGCACTTACACTGGCACGAAAAAAATCGACTTTCGCGAACCATTTTCTCGAAGACAGATGTCTGTATTGAATCGGTGCTTGAGCCATTTGATAAAGAGCTCGAAAAACTCTACAAAGTACTTTCTCAGATAAAAAAAAAATTAGTTCGTAGAATTTTGGGACAGTTTTTTGCTCTCCTGAAAAATCATTATGATGGCACTTACACCGTTTTGCCGTGCCACCGTTCATATTGTGGTTTCATTTGTGTAGTTTTGATGTTATTATTATTCCTATTTCATCATAGTTACTGTTATTCTCATCACCATGATTTATCTTACATTTCGGTATTATTCTTAATTTTCCCCGTTTGGTTTGCTTCTATTGTAGAGACTCGTTTTGTGTAACTTTGTGTGCTATGTCTGTTTGTCTTTCTCCGCCTGCTCTGTACTGCCCTTTGTCCAATATTGTTATGGACATGAATAAATTAAATTAAAATAAAAATTAAATTTTTCTCAGCTTTTTTTGTACTTAACACGAATGTTGTAGTAATCATTGTTTCTGGTGACAAAAGAATTGTTATTCTGATCTGGTCCGACTCTGCGTTCCCAGGTTCTGATCTGGCGTACTCTAATATATCTGTTCCACAAATAATCAATTATTAGATATAAATTTTGGAGTTAGAAACTTTTCGTTTCACCTTTGATAAAGTAAAGTAACTTACTTAGTTTTTGAGTATAGAGTTTTGTTTAGTTTTGTATAGAGTTAGAATGCATTCGACAAGTCGCTCTGCATAGTGTATCCGTCTATGCAGTTAATTATCGCATCGATCATTCACCAAGTATTGCAAATTACGATTGGCGCGGGGTAATTGCAAGTAACGCCTTGGGACGTAATGTCACATCGAACGCAGATAGCCGGAGGACTGACTGTGACGCGTCAGATGCAGTAGATAAGTGTTCCATCCTAGAACGTCGCTTTCGGATGATGTGTGACTTTTCACTGTCCTGTAAAGTTTTGGTTCAAAATGTCACAGCTTATAGATTTTCCATAGTATACTGCAATTGATGCAATGAAGAGCGATACTTACAATAAGGACGTATCGAGCTTTTCCCGGTGAACCAAACAATTCTGAATAAATTCTTCTTGTTGATCTGTGTAGCGGCTTCGCCAGCTCCGTTAATTATCCAATTGATCATTTTCAGGGTGTTATAAACGACGATTGGTTGGTTTGACTTGTATGGAGCAGCTTAGGAGGGCGCAACACTGACTCCAAGCAGGTATTTACTTGTATCGGTAACTGCGACCCGTAAGTTGTAGCTTTTTTCTCTATTCCGGAACCTTGGCGATTGAGATCTGGCAGATTGTTTGGCGGAGCAATTATCTCAGTCGTCGGGTAGTTATGTATGTTTAGTATGTCCCGTGTCGATGACTCATCAACAGCATTCTTTTTTAAGTCAGTACCTTGACAAATATTTAGCGTTCAATCAAAACGTTTTTTCGTATCGGCAATGCAGAACTGTTAGAACGAATATCTCGGAGACGGTGTTGATTGTTCCAGTATCTTGAAACTGGGTTTTAGGTTATTATGCGATTTCGTGATTATGATTGATTGATACCTGATTTAAAGCACTAACACAGCACAAAGCACGTCGTGATCACTGACAATATATTATTGATACAGACATTAAGGTTATCGTATAACCAAACGATTTTCTTCGATTTTTCTATCGACCGTGAGTCAAGAACTAGATCATATCTAGTTTCACATTTTATTACGGCCGTCGGCCAGACGCGTGCAGCGCTGACAGGCGGCCATATTGTGAACTCACTTCGCGGTCTAATTTATTTATACCGACCGAGTAAGAGATCGGATTCGGCTCAAAATCGATAGGGGTCGAGATTTGCATGGAACATGACCAGGATTCAAATCCCAAGGCTATCGGTGCAGCCGTTCGTTCGGAATCGATGTCGATAGCCAGCGTCTAGCGAAAAAATGGGGCGGAGAAGACGAAAAAAACACGATTTTTCATCAACTTTCGTGACTAATATCTCGGAAACGAATTGACCGATTGTGATCAAATTCATACAGCAAGGTCATATGGTGGAGGACTTTCTGCCGTGTGGATTTTATCGGAAAATATTCACGCGTTCCGGAGTTATGACACCGTGCTTACAGGTACTAGTTCGTCGAAGAAAATAATTCCCAGCTAGCTCTCGCGCCTTCGGGTACTTGGCGGCGATTCGCTGGCGCGAATCTTGATGATGTGTGGGTAGCCACCGTTTTACTCCTGCAATCGGGGGAAATTCTCTTGTATTCATTCGCGGAGGTCTTTCACCGCCTAGTAATGATTTTCCAAGAAATCATATTTTCTCCAAGGATATTATTCAATCGGATTATTTATCGCTTTGTTTTGTTGATAGAACTGCACAAAATATAGCCCGTGCACGATAACTTTGTGTCAAATTTTTTTGTGTAGTAGGTAAAGTGTCAAAGGCAAATCCAACTGATTGTGAGGTAAATCGAGCTGAATCGAAAAGTGATTGAATTCGATCGTAAGGTGTCCTGAATCCAATTTTTACTGCGAATCAGATAATTTTGGCTGAAATTCTCGTATGTGCTGCCACGTTTCAGAAAATTCGTTATGAAGATTGAAATACGCTAATGTTATTGATGAACAGATTAAAAAATTATGCCAGTGTAGGTACTGTAGTTTCTTCGTAGGCACGACGGTGCGGAACGGAGTTCCTTATACATACACGGAGCAAATTTCATTATAAGCGCAGTGTCATACTGGTCTAGTAGGATTGACTTACAGTAAAACCTCAGTCCCTGTCCGCTCTCGGGACTGAACGCTTCAGTCCCTGTCCACGGAACAGCTGACTGTGGAGGTGAGCAGCACCTGCAATACGGCACCGAACGGCGGACAGGGACTGAAACTAGGGACCGGACAGGGACTGAAGTTGGACAGGGACCGAGGGGACAGGAACTGAGGTTTTACTGTAGTGTGGATTTCTAAAGGCTGGTACTACAAGTATTGTTATTTTTTTTACGTTTGTGGGGAGTTTTTTATGATAAGATTGCAGCCAAACCGCTGAACCGATTCGGGTGAAATTGGCGCAGACATGATGCAACAAATATGAGCTCTCCTCGGCTGTCCAAACAAATTTGACTGCGATATCCAAATGACACCAAATGGAAAAATAGATACGTACGTATGCATATTATAGACATTTGGTCGTTATTTGGGGTCAATATTAATTTTACCCTTTCCGCCCCCTGAATCGGTTCGAAATACGTAAAAAGTAACGCTGCAATTTTTTCAGATAAAAAAAATGTTTAACCCTTGACCACGGGGGTTGAAGTTTCCATTTAAAATACATGCGGTTTTCCTGCGTTTCCAGTCACTATTTCACTGTGGGCCTAAATATTTCTGTAAAATCTTGAAATTTTCGGGAATTAGTTTACAAGCATGCTCCTACATGGAAAACATTTTCCAAACCGCTACCCTATATCGAAAAAATAATCCATACGCAAAAAGGAGAAAATACTTAAGAATTTGTAATTCGTTTAGGAAATTATTTTATTTTAAATACATTTGACCGAATACATTTCAAATCGGGCAGGCTGGAAATCATGATATCACGGATTTTTTTCAAATTGAAATACTGTCGCGGATCGCTACGTGCAATTCCGAACCTAAATATGTCAAAACCTTTTCGTTTTGTGCGGAAACAAAGTAATGGCATTGTTATTACGAAAATGTGACAGTTGGGCGACGACGCCAATTGATACATTTTCGTAATAACAATGCCATTACTTTGTTTCCGCACAAAACAAAAAGGTTTTGACATATTTACCCAGATAACAAAATGCCCGCACAGTGCATGCATAGTGCCCGCACGCGTGCGGGTTTATCCGCATAGCGTGCGCGCAGGAGAACATACAGATGCGTCCTCATTTGATGGATATAACGCTCGCACGTCGTGAGGACGCACGCGTGCGGGCATTGTGCGGTTGCTAATTATTCCGATAAAACGAC
>JAFFZH010013962.1:0-11095 GCA_018420115.1 Euura saliciscinereae | reverse complement strand
ACGTCGTGCGGCTGCCATGAGCCCGCACGCTTTGTTATCTGGGAACCTTTGTGCCACGTACTTTGGTCTCTTATAGTTTTGTGTTTGGATTGGGTTTCGAAACTTATTGTGATTCGAATTCCAATCTAACCTAGATGTTAGTTCTCTCTTCCCGGTGGGTTCGTTTGTAATTGCCGCGTTTGAGTTAGCCAATAACATGTTATTTTAATAATCGCAACCTGATTGGCCTCCCTTCATCGGGTTTCTCGATATCATATCTCCTTTTCCGGTGAACAACGAACCCACCTGCTAGCGATTTCTAACGTCGTTTTTCTTGATCTTACGCTTCATAACCAATCGTTCGTCTTATTGCCTATATGGCACCCAAAGAACCGGATAAACCGTTTTTTCTGTAAATACTTATATCTTTGTGAGTTTCTGATTATATTATGAGTTTTCTCTATAATTGGGTTTTTTAACCTCTTAAATTTTCAAAATTTTTTGGTTTATAGATAACGTCTATGAGTGGATGTCCACACTTGACTCAATTAACTTAAGAATGTATATATAATAGACATTTGGATTGGGTTTCGAAATTTATTGTGATTCGAATTCGAATCTAACCTAGATCTTAGTTCTCTCTTCCCGGCGGGTTCGTTTGTAATTGCCGCGTTTGCGTTAGCCAATAGCATGTTATTTTAACAATCGCAACCTGATTAGCTTCCCTTCATCGGGTTTATCGATATCATATCTCCTTTTCCGGTGAACAACGAACCCGCCTGCTAGCGATTTCTAACGTCGTTTTTCTTGATCTTAGGCTGCCGTCCCATGGCCCGGAATTTGTTCCATCTCCATCGAACTCGGAATTTAGTAACTTTTCAAGCGCCAATCAGAGGCGTTCTGGACATTCCGTTCCGTGTGCACTACCAGTAGTCGCGAACTGTCAAACGAATCTCTGTATCTGTGTGTACGTGTAACAAAAGCCAAAAATGAATTCGTCAGGACCCGTCAGTATAATACGAAATTCATTTATTTATTTATTAGTTTGATGTAGTTGTTGTTGAAGTGGAAATAATGGAAACATTCGTCACGTTTGACCTAATATCACCCGATTTTTAACCTATAATTCGAGAATATTCATAACCTGTCCCGAATCGAAAATCGAATTAAGTATTTATGTATGCTATTGACACTGGGAAAATATCCCTGAGCAATAAAGATTTCTTACTAATTTATTCTTCAGCATCCATTTATTCTTAATAATATTACAATTCATTTACCAAAACAGCTGAGGTTAAGCACGAACGTGCATGTAAGCAATACATATGCTTGTGTGGGTGACACGAATCCGTCTCGGTCAACATCGGGTGTCCCATGACACGGAATTCACAAGCCCGGAAGTGCCGACACCCAATCACAGTAGCGCATTTCCAATTGAGCGCGAAAAGGAACGATCGCAATTCGCCGGCGATCGTTCCGAGCGTGGCAATTCCGTTATACCCACTGAACTCTATATACTAACTGGAAGGCGCATCGGGCGATTTCTGTGGGACAAATTGAAGGCTGCCATCTTGAGTTGGACTTTAAGGCGACCAATCAGACGTTGCGTTTGCGACCAATCAGATAGTGTAATCCGATAGCAGTGAGCGTAGCAATATTACTCCGTGGTAGCAGCGCTGTTCCGTCGTTTTGAGGTTAAGTGTGTGGTAAATCATGGGTAAATCCGTCTGCTAATGCTCGCCTCTGATTGGCTCTCCGAAAGTCCAACTTAAGATGGCAGCTTCCTAGGTGGTCCCATAGCCTGCTATGCTTTAGGTATCTGGATGCGCCTTCCAGTTAGTATATAGAGTTCAGTGGTTATACCATGGGATAGTAGGAGAAATGTATCCCGTAAATCAGTGGGGCCGGAACGCCTCTGATTGGCGCTTGGAAAGTCACTAAATTCCGAGTTCGTGGAGACGGAACAAATTCCGGGCCATGGGACGGCAGCCTTACGCTTTATAACCAATCGTTCGTCTTATTGCCTAAATATGGCACCTAGAGAACCGGATAAACCGTTTTTTCTGTAAACACTCATATCTTTGTGAGTTTTTGACTATATTATGAGTTTTCTTTATAGTTGGGTTTTCTAACCTCTTAAATTTTCAAAATTCTTGGTTTATAGATAACGTCTATGAGTGGATGTCCACACTTGACTCAATTAACTTAAGAATGTATATATAGGCATTGTAAGTAACCGTTTTCTTTTATTTTTATTTTTATTTTTTGTTTGCGATATCGTTATTTCATGAATAAAAATATTATAGTTCTGAAGAGGGCCCTCTTCATAGGCCGAAACGTAAACCGGAGCTTGGATACCTAAGAAAGGAAGATAGAAGAAACATTTGGATGAGGTCAAAAAAAGAGGATTATTTAATAATAATAATGCCCAAAAGTTATCAACAAATTGTTTAAACAAATCATTGTTTAGCAAATTTCCTGGTGACGTAATTTTTTTTCCATGTCAAATGAATTCTTTAATCTTTCTGAATACACATGAATTTTTTCTGAATTTTGTCACTTTTTTGAAATTTCCGTTTCCGAAAATTTCTAAAGGCTGTATTTACAAAACTATTATTTTTTCTGCGTTTCTGTATTTTCAAAACTATTATTAGTTCTGCGCTCCGGAAACTTCGGAATTGTAATCTACATCGTTTCCACAATAACATTACCAAAATTCAGATTTTTTTTCTCCGTTTTTCGAAATCGAAAACGGAAATTTCAAAAAAGTGTAACAAGCCTAAGCAAGTCAAGTATTTTATATGGGTTCAATCCCGTGTAAAATACATAAAAGTACACCGAAGGTGTGAAGCGGGTGATATTTCAATAAGAGTATCCAGCGTAGAACAGAAGTGATTATATATTCAACAGATTTATTCAGACAAGTTATTTAAAAGAGAGTACAACAGTTCTTATTCCTAAGAGAGTAGTTCCAGAAGTGAGTCCAGCTAATTCAGTCAAGACTGAAGAAGCTGGGGGAAGGGTGAGGGGAAGTGCATAGGACTGACCGTGCTATTCCACGGTACGCGAAGTATCGAGTGATGCACCGTCAGGCTTATGCGAAAAGAGTAAGATAGCGGGGCGCAGATATTCGAAGATCTAGTTAACTAGGGTAAGGTTGCTATCGATGGACCCCCAAAGCAAAGTTGATCATAAAAATTGGATTTTGAGTCGAAAATGCAAAACCACTGGAGGATGTTTTCTTCGGAACCTATTCTACAGAGCAGTCACGAGTGAGCAAGGTTATTGTTAATTTCTGATTATTTATCACCGATTTTCTGTTTTTTGAATGTGGTCCATTCATGGCAACCCTGCTCCATGAATGGCCGGACCACTAAAATAATGAACATAAAACAATACAAGGACCTGCTCCACGGATGGACCACGCCATTTCCTTCGATGAACCACTAAAATAATGAACATAAAACAATACAATGACCTAATGACCTAATATATTGGTGTAAATGATAAATTGATGACGAATGAATAGATTTTTGAGATTTCAAACAAATTGTGGGTCAACCACGATAGATGCTCTCAACAGTGTCTTACTAACTGAAAAAAGTAATACCTTCCATACTGGTCCATTCATAGCGTTATTGCCCGGTCCATTCATGGAAATTCGCATCGCAACACACAACCTATCCTACTACCACAGGATGGAAAGATACCAAAAAAAGTATCGGTATCATTTTGAAGAGCAAAGTATAAGCTTCAAAACCGTCTAACACGATTTAGGAAAAATCACCCATACAAGGGTTCAAACACGTTTGCAAAATTGGGAAAAATAAGATCAGAAAGGGCAAATTCCTACCTCGCTCAATTTCAGCACACCTACGGCACCCATGTAACTGTTTTTAACACGGCCACTCTTTGGCCACTAGTAGACTTGATTCGCACTTATAGCAACGCGAAGCACTAACACATACCTAAGATACACCACTGGTCCATCGAAGGCAACGGTCCATCGATAGCAACCTTACCCTAAGTCTGAGCGTGTGTGTGTGTGTGTGTGTGAGGGTGTGCGTCGTATGGACCGTGGGACCAGACGTGACACCCCCCGCCCCGTTAGACAAAACATAGGGTGTTAAGCATATGTTTTGAGTGTACAAGGTGTAGAGTTTGCTTATGATTATGGCGTACCTTAAATGTAAATGCGCTCAAGGGTAGTTTACAATGGTTGTCTTATAATTATTTAAATTTTGAAGATTACTTCATAAAAATAATTTGATGATCAATGGTGTTTATGTTGTTGTGAATTAATGACTCTAAATCGTACAAATTAGTAATTTCGCTGTTACTTCCATAAATACTCTGTTGCTCATTGTTACGACTCAACTTCGAAGTTCTAAGTATTGTGACACAGTACGCCTACAATACGAAGAATATTACTATTACTTAACTCGATTTTTTATCCATCGGTGATGTTTGGCCAGCGGCTCCGTAGATCGATCTTTCCTGATAATGTTCGTGTCCTCGAAAATCAATGTTGGTCGTCACCAATGATTTTTCGATAGTCAATCGCTCCCGGCCAGGCTTCGTAGTTCAGGTAGATGTTGGTTCAACCGATTTATTGGATGTAATTTCGAACGAGGTGTAATGAATTTACGTAAGTTATAGTACAACGTTGGATATTTCGAGATTTCAATTCAATTTTATGAGTATGACCAACGCCGGATTACCCACTAGGCTACCGAGGCTATAGCCTAGGGCGCCACGATTTAGGGGGCGCCGGTGAATCGGTTTTTCCGGAAACATACATTTTGAAAATTATTATTCTTCATAGACAATATAATTTTCATTCAGAATAATGGAAGCAGAATGACAAAAAAAATAATTGAATACTCTGTTTATTACAAAGTATTGTGTGCACCCTGCAGGTAACGGTCTTCCACGCCTCGCCTATTTGCATTTATTATTTTATGTAGCGATGGCAGCGCCCCGCTCTTATCAATAACGGTTTCATTTCGAAGCTCAAAATATGATAGATGTTTGTATAGCAATGTTTTTAACCATTCTTCGCGAAAAGGAAATCGTGGCTACCTTTCGGAGCGTTGATATTGCACTTTGTATATATCTCAGCATTCTATCGAGTAATGCTTATAGTGGCGAACGTTTCTAAGACACTACCTCCGCAATTCAATTAGCGACCATCGGCTAAAGTAGTATCGCATTTCTAGCCGCTAATCATTATCTTGTTTGCGATATGGACTGCGAAAAATTAATTGATAAAGGACCCCGCACTAATCTTATGGGAAAGTGGTCCCGGTCAAATTGGCTGAATTTTTAATATGTTTCAGTTCTTGGGATTCTGATCAAAAGTGTTATTGGGCCCAGTTCTAAAAAATAAGACAGTTTCGACGCTATGAATGAAAACAGCCGATTATCTGATAAACTGAAATATTGTACGATTTTCATGGAAATTGGTATACCTGGCCGGTATCATTCGTCGCTGACTCCGAATATGAAGTCGAAAATTACGAAATCTGAGGAATAAACCCAATACAGAGGACACTCTCACAATTTTTTTTTCAACTTTCGTGAAAATTGGTATTTTCGAATCTTTGAGGCGCTGAATCCGAATATGAAATTCAAAATTCGAAATCTCGAACGATGGAATCAATAACGTTGCTCGATTTATGTGAAAGTTGGTATTTGGGGGCTTTTTACGTACCAATCTTGGATATAGCGACTAAAATGCGAAATTCGGAGTGATAAACGCAACATAGGGAACACGCTATGGATTTCTTCCGATTCGCGTGACCATTGGTATTCCAGGGTCTCATAATCCAGTAGATTGACCTGGTTCATTATCGAATTCGACAGCGTTGTTGAAATAGTATTCAATTCAACACCATATTTTCTTGGAGTGTATACCGTGAGTAAACGGGGAAAGGAAACACTCCGAAGCCAACACAAGCGCGGACTGTTTCCTTTCCTCCTTTACTCACGGTATAAAATAAACTCAATTACAGGACAAAATGAGTATTCCGGGAGAATCGCCATAATGGTTTCTATTATTGTGGCCGGATGAAGTCGAAGGAATGTGAACCCATGTCAATTAATTATCGAGGGTATGATTAGGGGATACTGACAATCGGCGTGTTCCCTATATGTTGCGCTTACCACTCCGAACTTCGCATTTTAGTCGCTATATCCAAGATTGGTAGTAAAAAAGCCCCCAAGTACCAACTTCCAGGTAAATTGAGCAACGTTATTGGTTCCATCGTTCGAGATTTCAAAGTTGAATTTCATATTCGGATTCAGGGCCTTAAAGATCCGGAAATACCAATTTTCACGAAAGTTGAAAAAAAAAAGGTGAGAGCGTCCTCTATATTGGGTTTATTCCTCAGAATTCGTAATTTTCGACTTCATATTCAGATTCAGCGACGAACGATACCCAGGTATACCAATTTTCATGAAAATAGTACAATATTTCAGTTCATCAGACAATCGGCTGTTTTCATTAATAGCGTCGAAACTGTCTATTTTTTGGAACTGGGCCCATTAACACTTTTGATCAGAAACCCAAGAACTGAAACATATTAAAAATTCAGCCAATTTGATCGGGACCACTGTCCCATAAGATTAGTGCGAGGTCCTTTGCAGATATCAAGTTCAGAAAACGTGCCACGTGAATAATAAAATCATGCTCACCTAAAAACCATCTGCAGTTATTTAAATAACTATTTTCCCATGATTATAATTTTATTTGAATTGTGCCACTAGAGGGGCGATTCGTTAGCCAAAGCCTAGGGGCGCTCAGATGCTTAATCCGGCGCAGAGTATCGTGCAACTTTGAGTTCAAACAGACGAAATTATAGCAGAGGGAATTTAAGTCGACTTGTCGGCTCGGCGTCTTCCTAGCGAGTGTTATGTGTGATGTGGGAACCGTAATAATTGAAAGTACACTTATGATAAGTATTAATATTTATTAATAACAATCAGGTACATGTTGCATGTTGCTCGGGCCGGAGCCGGTGAGTGACTGACTAGCAGTGCTGCCAACCTCTTATTCTAGTGTGCCGATCCCCACTTCTGGCTACTACTCATGACATCTCCCCTTTTCTAGCCAGTTTATTTAAAAGATTATTTTTTTTTTTTACATGACATTTATAAAACACACATAATCTTTTAAATAATCTGGCTTTTTGATAGTACGACCTGATTTAGTCGTAATTACAGGTGTATTGTTTGTGGTTACTATAATGTTCGGATTATCAATACATACATTACTTTTTTGTTCCAAATTACCATTAACATTATCACGATTATTCAAAACTCTTTCTTGTGTGGGCTCCTCGCTTGGTATTTCTAATTCAGGCTGTATTGCACTAAATCTATTTCCTTTCGACAGATCTTTCCGATTGCGGGTTATGACGGTGTTCTGCTCTGTTTTCACCTTATAAGACCTTGGATTTTGATGTTCTCCTACAATTATACCACTTTGATGCGGCAGAGTTCTCTTTCCTTCGGCATGAATTTTAACCTTATCACCCACATTAAATTCTTTGAGATTTTTTGAACCTCTATCGTAATATATCTTCTGTTTCTTTTGACGTTCCTGTAAGACTTCCCTAAACTGATTCGACTCTACTTTGCCTTCTTTTATATTTGGTATAATGTTTCTCACTTTTCTACCAAACATTAGTTCAGCTGGAGTAATGCCACTCTTATCAATAGGCATGTTTCTTAATTGTAATAAAGCCATTTCCTTATCTTTCCCTTCTTGAATAACTTTTTTCAAAATATTTTTTAGAGTCTGTATGTGTCTCTCTGCCAAGCCATTTGATTGATGATGTTTTGGAGTCGTTATCTCATATTTAAAGCCCCATTGCTCTGCAAACTTCTTAAAATCAACGCTAGTGTATTGAGTGCCAGAATCCGAGTACAAGATTTTTGGTATTCCATACCGTGCAAAAAACTCTTTCAAGGCTTGAATAGTAGACTCTGTCGTCAAGTCATTCAGATTTTGCATATCGACAAATTTACTGTGAGTGTCTACTATAATTACATATTTTTTACCCAACAAATAAAAAATGTCAGACGCTACAATTTCCCACGGATTCTTTGGTATCGTTTTCTCAATCATTGGTTCCTTGCTATTATCCTTTTGATAACTACAACAAGTATCACAGTTACTTACTAAGTCATCAATCTGTTTTGACATGCCCGGCCAAAATACAGTCTTTCTAGCTAGCATTTTGCATTTTTCTTTGCCGAAATGAGCATAATGTATTTTTACCAACATTTCTTTTCTCATAGATTTCGGTACCACTACACGTGTATTTTTTAACAACAAACTATTACATTCTGAGAGTTCTTCTTTGAACGAAAAATATGGTTTTGCTATTTCAGATACAGTCGATTTGTTTACAGGCCATCCTTTCTTTACGTAGCTTAAAACTTCTTGCAGCTCTTTGTCTTTACCCGTTTTCTCTCTAAATTCTTTCATTCTTACATCTGAAACACTTAGGTGGTTTTCAATCATCATTACGTATGCTTCAATTTTTTCTTCATCGGATGATTCTGTACTTTGCAAAAAAGCTCGGCTTAAATGGTCAGCAAGAAATAATTTTTTACCTGGTACATACTTAAGATCAAAATCAAAGTTATGCAAACTGATTCTCATCCTTTGCAACCTAGGAGGGATTTTGTTCATTGGCTTTTTAAAAATCGAAATCAGTGGGTTATGGTCAGTCTCTACTACAAATTTTTGACCAAATAGATATTGATTAAATTTATGACAACCAAAAACGATTGCTAGACTCTCTTTTTCTATTTGACTATACATTTTTTCAGTCTCTGTCAAAGCACGCGATCCATATGCCACTGGTCTTTCATCTTGAATTATTACACATCCAAGTCCCTCACTTGAAGCATCTACACTGAGTTTGATTGGCTTATTAATATCAAAATACGCCAATACTGGAGGACTGCATAATGCCTCTTTAAGCTTTGTAAATGAATCTTGTTGTGCAGTTCCCCACACAAATGGAACATCTTTCTTGGTCAATTGTCTTAAACTGCTCGTTAATTGCGCAGCATTTGGTATGAACTTCGATACGTAGTTGACAATTCCCAAGAATGTTAATAATTCTTTCTTACTTTTTGGTTCTTGCATTTTTTCAATAGATTCTACTTTATCTTTATCAATCTCAATTCCGTTTGCCGACAGAATATGGCCCAAATATTTAACTTTAGTAGCCAAGAAAACACTTTTATCTGCATTAAACTTGATACCATATTCCGTGGCTCTTTTGAAAACTTTATCCATTGTGTTTATCAACTGTTCTTTAGTCTCTGCCCAGATTAACATATCATCAGCATATATCCCTACGTTTTCGATATCTTCAAAGATCTGATTAAAAACTCTGTAAAATACTTCAGGGCTAGAGCTTATACCATAAGGTAATCTGTTGAAGAAATATCTCCCAAATGGAGTATTGAAAGTCGTTAGCTCTTTACTATCTTCAGACAGTTCAACTTGCCAAAATGCTTTGTTTGCATCCAGTTTTGTAAAGTATTTTGCCTTTTTTACTTTTGCAGCTATTTCGTCGATTGTAGGAAGCTGTATGTGCTCTCTTTTTATACACGAATTCAAGTACTGTGGATCCAAGCAAACCCTTATCGATCCATCTGGCTTACCGACAATTACTAAAGAGTTTACAAAATCAGTTGGTTTTTCAATTTTTGAAATAATCCCTACAGTTTCCATCCTTCTTATTTCTGTTTTCAGCTTATTGATCAATTTAAAAGGAACATGTCTACAAGGCTCTACCTTGCCTACACTTCCTTCTTTTAGTTCAATTTTATACTGAAAATCTTTTATTTTGCCATACCCATTAAATACCTCTTTGTATTTCTTTATAATCTCATGCTCTTCGTTTACTAAAAACGCATTTAACACTTCAACATATTCGTCTTCTTCCTCCGGATCAAGTCTTTTTATCAAATTGAAATCAATAGAACTCTTTAAACCCAAAATTGGTACGCTTCTACCATCATAGACCTGAAACTCTACTTGTTTTTCAATATTACCTATTTTGCAATTCAAAACTACTTTACCGATTGTTTTCATTTTTTCTTGGTTGTAGTTTTTTAGGATTACATTGGATTTCAGACACTCTTTGATGTTCAATTTTCTGCATACCTCGACGGGTATTATATTGCACTGAGCTCCCGAGTCAATTTTGAATGGGATTTGTTTTTTTGAATCTACTATCTGAACATTTTGTATCCACTCATCTCGTGCATCGATAGCATCTATACTAATCCAGTCACAAAACAATTCCTCATAGTCCTCACATTCTCTCTCTGGACTTACATCAACGACCTTTACTGAGCGCTTATCCTGATTTCTACACATCTTTGCGAAATGTCCTGTCTTACCACACTGTTTACATTCTTGTTTGTACGCTGGACAACTCCTATACCGATGAGTATAACCACACCGTTGACATGCGCCATCTTGTTTAGAGTCCCTCTGCTCTCTCGTTGTCGCTTGTGATGCCGATGCTGACGATGACGTCACTCTTTTCTGTTGTCCTCTGCTCGTGCTGCTACCTGTTCGACCGTTATGGTACTTAGAAGTGCCGCCGCTCTGCTTGTTTATACTGGCAACCTCCTTTGTTGTTTCAAACTTCTTCACTTGCTGCTCTGATAATTCAGCACTTTTACATATTTTAACAGTTTTTTCTAATGTCAGGTCACTCTCACGTAATAGTCTGTCCTTTACTCTTTTGTCTTGAATGCCGGCCACGATGCGATCTCTTATCAACCGATCTTTCAGCGTTCCAAAATTACAATCTGCACTTAGTTTCCTTAATTCTGTTAGATACGCGTCGAAGGACTCACCCGACTCTTGATTTCTCGTAAAGAATAAGTGCGAACTAACACTTTCATTTTTAATCGGTACAAAATATTCTTCAAATTTCCTGAGTACCGTTTCGTAACTCTTCTTTTCCTCGTCGGTTAATCCTAGCGTATTATACACTTCGACGCAGGCTTCGCCTATACAATGTAACAAAACCGCCACTTGTACCTCGTCGGCCATCTTGTTCGTGCCTGATGCAAT
>JAFFZH010013960.1:0-11462 GCA_018420115.1 Euura saliciscinereae | reverse complement strand
AACGGACCAAGAATGATCAGGTAAAATCATTGGTTGAGTTGGCATGGAATTAGATGCCTCATTGTACTACAAAACTTGAAACCACAGAGTTATTTCAGATCCTGCAAATTACTTTCTCAGCTTGCACTCGCGGTAGCAGCACGATATGCCGCACGTATCAATATTCGAATTTCTACAATTTCAGTCAATAATACAAGTATTCAAATTATTATAAAAATCATGAGAATGTATTCAGGGTGATTCAAATTAGCTAATTCACGAGCTATTTTTATTTTCTAAATTTTGTTTTTCTCAATTCCTACAGATTCACAAGAGAATCAATTTATTCCATTGTGTCTCAGAATTCAATTCCTCTCGATCACGTCGCATTCGGAATGTGTTTGAAATCATAAATTACACCATTTTTGTTTTTATTGAAGTCCATATCGGACACGTTAATTATGTAATTTGTAATTAATGCATATCAACTGTTTCAATTGATTTCATTATAAATTCGCCTAACAGACTGCTAATGAACATTTTATCCCGATTTTGACGACGATTTTGACCCTATAAGATGCCTATTAGTCACGAATTTTGAATCACCATGTACATCAATATATACAAATTTTGCAATAGGAATACTTTTCTCTTAGTCGGGTTTGTTTGGTAACAGAAAATGTGCAGTATTCTACCCTTGATTTTGCTGAAATTATCAGTTACAATTACAAATGACGATAATAAAATAATTCTTCGATGATTAAATCAACAACTTGAAGAATTCAAATTCAGTACTGCTACACCACGAAATTAAAAACCACTGAATTTTGAAGCAATTGTTTCAATTTCTGATGTATACAATTTCATCAGCTTGCACTCACAGTGGACGCATGCTATGAGACATAGTGTGCTGACAGGGTGCGCCCACCATGAGGATTCTTTGACCATCCTCAGAGTGTGTTGGCACCATGTCGGCCACGTGTCGACAGATCGTGCTCGCACGTCGTGCGGCTGCCATGAGCCCACACGCTTTGTTATCTGGGCACTATATGAATGATAATTTTTTTATTCGCAAGTGAATATTATCATATTTGAATTTCAATGTGGGCTTTATCTTTTTCATTTGAAGATCATCAACTGTAATTCCCTCGGTAATTCATATTTTTTAGTTTGTTAATTCTCACGATTATAGATTATGAAATACTTTGGGTGAATCTGATTCTGATAATAACTAAGATTGAATAAAATAATATTACGCGTTCAGAATATTGATTTAAAAATAAAAATAAAAATTCGTTACATACACTGTGAGATGGTGCAGTGGCACTTACACTGTGATATGGAGTGTTGTCACTTACACCGTTTTGCCGTGCCAACTTTTGATATCTTCGCGAATAAATTTTTGAGAGCCATATTGTTTTGCAAGAATGTGCGTACGGATTTTAGAAAATTTTATAAACAATAAAACGTATTTTCGATTTTTTGGCACTTACACCGTTTTGCGTGCCACCCTTCAGTTATGACTTGAATATCTTCATTGGGTGACATTGTTTTGAACTTACTGGCGGACATCTGTTCAACATCTTCCGCAAGTAATGCCAGTCGGCTTCGGAGATTTGCCACGTCCTCTGAAATTTAAGTAAAGAGGACTGTGATTAAGTCGTCATTCCGCGGTGCTCGACTCGCTTGAGCTAAATTCGAACAACAAGTGAATATCTGTCATTATCGAAAATCTCTGTATCTTCAACTTACTGTTGATTCTGGTAGCTTCGGCTGAATTGACTCCTGGAACAAAAATCAGGATATCATGACAATACTTGACGAATCGAGTGGAAACTGACATGTTGAAAATGGTTTGAACATTCCGTGTAGCGTAAAATGTAGAGAATAAAATGGTTCCAAACAAAGAGCACAACGTTCAAAAAACACATCTTATCTATATCGTGATGACGTACGCATGGTTTTCATTTTTAACGATTCAATGAATCTTACCACCTGCAGAACATACGTGCTACAAAATTTTAAGTGTGCTGTTAAATATCGCGTGTCTAATGGCAAAAGGTCGTATAATTTTTTTCACGCTATTCGCTCTGAAAACTGCCAAAACGTATAGATCAATTGAAATTACGAGATCGAAAAATGTAAGTGCAAAAGGTCGTCAGTTGGGCGGATACGTCGTTCTTTCATTACAATTTTTAAGGAAAAATAAAAAACAAGGTAAAGGCAAAACGTCGTAAGCGCCATTTTTTTTCATGATTTTTAATGCTTTTTCCAAATAGTTGTAAAAACTCTTAAAAAGCAAAGATAAATTGAATGAACGACCATTTAAAAAAATTCTATAAAAAATATTGGTAGTTAAAAGCAGGTCATATCCGCCCAACTTACGAACTTTTGCACTTACATTTTTCGATCTCGTAATTTCAATTGATCTATACGTTTCGAACATTTACAGAGCGATTGGCGTGAAAAAAAAAATTATACGACTTTATGCCATTATAAACAGCGAAACGTCGTATAATGGCGCTTACGTCCGTATGTCATTAGACACGCGATATTTCGTGACACAACACTTCAGAAGTTGATTGCTCTTGATATAGATGAGTTCGATGAATGGTCGATTTTCCACTTCGGTACCATTTTATGTTTTTAAATTTTACTTTCTGTGATACGAAAATGTAGGCATAACAAAATAAGTATGCTGTTGAATATTCAGAGACACAATACTTGAAAAATTGATTGCTTTCGATATACGTTCATGAGTTCCAGTTTGGCTGTTGGAATTGAAATCAATAATTCAAATATTCTCAGTTTGAATATTGTATCCTTGTTGTATCGAGAACATTTTACGCCTTGAGGCAAAAATATTTCTACGTTTATCTACAGAACAGGTTTTTTTCACCTGTTGATGATGTGTGTGAATAATTGCAATGCTGACGTGGAAGCTTATCGAACCACTTGACTCTCAACTATTTTCTTTTTACGTTATTATCATTTATATGTATGTATTTTCTAGCGTACCCGATTGAAATAAGTATAAGTCAGGTTACATTGTATTGGAAAATAGAACGTTCGAGCATTTTTTTTTTCTAAATAGTACGAACCAGTGTTAAACTATTGGTCCGTAACTTACCGCTGGCAACACCCACGCAGAGCAATGAGGCGACAAGAAGACAGACGATCTTGTTCATATTGAAGGTAGCCACTTACTTCGTTAGAAATAGGTTTCTGGTTAGAATTCGTCCGGTCCGTCGTATTTATACACCGCAGAGAGACCCCCTACCACGACGATATCTTAACGTAGGCGATGAACATAAAAGTGGTAACGTATGTCGCGTATCTCATGACATAAGGACGTAAGCGCCATTACACGACGTTTTGCGGGTTATAATGGCATGAAGTCGTATAATTTTTTTTTCACGCCAATCGCTCTAAAAACGTTCGAAGCGTATAGATCAATTGAAATTACGAGATCGAAAAATGTAAGTGCAAAAGGTCGTAAGTTGGGCGGATACGACCTTCTGCTGTTAACCGCGATTTCTTTTATCGAATTTTTCGAAACGAAGTCGATTTCGATTTTTCTTTGCGTTTCACGAGTTTTTACAGCTATTTAAACAAAATCATGGGAAATAGTAAAAACTAAATGGCGTTCACGACCTTCTGCTTTTAACTACCAATATTTTTTATCGAATTTTTTTCAATGGTCGTTCTTTCAATTTATCTTTGCATTTTACGAGTTTTTACAACTATTTCGAAAAATCATGAAAAATTGAAGAAAAAAAAAATGGTGGATAGAACCTTCTGCTTTTAACTGCGATTTCTTTCATCGAATTTTTCGAAACGACGTCGATTTAGATTTTTTCTTTGCGTTTCACGAGTTTTTACAGCTATTTAAAAAAAATCAGGAGAAATAGTAAAAACTGAATGGCGCTCACGACCTTCTGCTTTTAACTACCAATATTTTTTATCGAATTTTTTTAAATGGTCGTTCTTTCAATTTATCTTTGCGTTTTACGAGTTTCTATGGCTATTTGAAAAAAATCGTGAGAAATAAAAAAAATCAAAATGGCGCTGCCGACCTTCTGCTTTTAACTACCAGTATTTTTTATCAATTTTTTTCAAATGTTCGTTCTTTCAATTTATCTCTGCGCCTTACGAGTTTTTACAACTATTTGGAAAAATCATGAAAAATTGAAGAAAACAAAATGGAAGATACCACCTTCTGCTTTCAACTGCGATTTCTTTTTAGTCCAGGCACTTTAGACGAAAAATGGGCTAATCTTCGGAAAAAGTCCGATCAAGCTGCAAATTGGTGTATACGTACCTTTCGACTTCCCAAACAATCTGTGAAAAGTCACAAAGATTCGGGCTTGTGCATAACTTTTTACAGCGGAAAAACGGCCCGAAAAAGTACCTTTTTTCGGTTTTTCGCCAATATCTTCGTTCCCGTCGATCCTACGGCTATGAGGTGTACTTATGAAAAATACAGAACGGAAAATTCTCTACAAAAAAGGTGATATAAAGTTTATTGATAGCACTAATAGTTTTCACGTAATCGTGCATTGAAACTCCAGTAAAAAATTTGTATGGATATTTTAGTGCATGTAATGATCTAAATATAGTTTTCTGTGCATTGTCTCCTAATTTCTACATTTTTTATAGGAATTGGGGTGGAAAAATGGTATATATATATTTCAGTGAACAAAATTTATTCATAATTCATTCAAAATGTACACGAACGAGACGTTCAAATTCAAATTTAACGGCTCTCTCTCACTCAACGACGTGAGACGAGACCGAGTAAGTTAGTTGATCTCTACCTTTGACCGCGGGTAGACGAGTTCCGAAACCGATACTGCCAATACCTTTACGGCTCGTTACGAATTTGCCTCCACTACCATTAAACTACGTGATACAGTTTAACATGTTCGACTACACATTGTTATAAATAAAGTCAATCAGTGAAAGCTCAAGGTTACTCTGTTTTACACTAAATCTCCCTGCATCTAGCTACCCATCCTCAACAAATCCTACAGTCCACAATCAGACTCGGCGAGAACTCAGATACAGAGATTCGCAACGCTAACACAAAACTATCAATTATTTATATAATTATATTTTTAAAACAAAATGATTCTGACATTTTATTCTTCTCTATCCTCGATTCATGTTACCATTGGACTGGTGGAAAATACCAGGATTCAGAATCATCAATGGAGGTTGTTTCTGGATCGTCAATTTTTTCGAGATTATGGTCTTCGATTGGGGCCGCATTCAGGCAAGATGTTCCATGACAGTTGCCACAAATTGAAACAGCTCTGGAATGTTCACGCACAAATGAAACAGTCGTTGTTGGGGAAGATGTAGACCTTCTGGTAACTTTGGTTGGTCGCGCTCCGATTGATGAAGAAATCTTCTTTCTCAAGCCAGGTAAAGGAAAAATCCAGCGAAAGCTCTACTCTTCTCGGAGTTTCAATAAATACGAAGACATCAGAGATAATATTCTCTTCCTACACGCTTTCACTGGATGCGACACAACATCTGCTCTTTTTCATAAAGGAAAAACTGCAGCCTTGAAACTCTTCACAAAACGTCATGACTTACGCGCTGCAGCTCAAATTTTCAACCACAGTGATGCTTCTCGAGAGTCAGTTTCTTCGGATGGGATACGCATCTTCCTAGCTGTGTATGGCGCTCCGGTTAACCAAGATGATTTAGGGGAATACCGTTACCAGTGCTTCATGAAAGCTGTAGGCAGAAACAAGTCGGTCCAGTTGAGTATGTTACCCCCCACAGTCGATGCGGCTAAAGAGCACCTATATCGGGTCTACTACCAAGTGCAGAAGTGGTTAGGAAACGAGCTGAACCCTCAAGATTGGGGATGGGTATTCAAAAACGGCTTATTGGAGCCAATAAAAACCTCGCAACCTCCTGCCCCGGATTGTCTTTTGAACATGATTTTTTGTAATTGTTCGAAAGGCTGTGGCGCTTTGTGCGGCTGTCGAAAGTTGGGACTGCAATGTTCAGCAATTTGTGGCAACTGTCATGGAACATCTTGCCTGAATGCGGCCCCAATCGAAGACCATAATCTCGAAAAAATTGACGATCCAGAAACAACCTCCATTGATGATTCTGAATCCTGGTATTTTCCACCAGTCCAATGGTAACATGAATCGAGGATAGAGAAGAATAAAATGTCAGAATAATTTTGTTTTAAAAATATAATTATATAAATAATTGATAGTTTTGAATGAATTATGAATAAATTTTGTTCACTGAAATATATATATACCATTTTTCCACCCCAATTCCTATAAAAAATGTAGAAATTAGGAGACAATGCACAGAAAACTATATTTAGATCATTACATGCACTAAAATATCCATACAAATTTTTTACTGGAGTTTCAATGCACGATTACGTGAAAACTATTAGTGCTATCAATAAACTTTATATCACCTTTTTTGTAGAGAATTTTCCGTTCTGTATTTTTCATAAGTACACCTCATAGCCGTAGGATCGACGGGAACGAAGATATTGGCGAAAAACCGAAAAAAGGTAGGGGAGAGTGGGGTCCCTTGTGACACATTTTTCTCATCGAGAATTTAACCCTTTTTATTCACTTGGCTCAAGATATTTCAGTATCCATTGTGTGATATGGATATTGAAGTATGTAAATCAAAGTCAATTAACATGTAAATGTTGCTGTAATAATAGAAAATAACCGAATTCCAAGAAAGTGCAAATGGCACAAGGTGCCCCATATGTGGGGTCCCTTGTGCCACAGTGTGGGGTACTATGTGACGTATACTGTAAAACGTGGGGCACTGTGTGCCGATGAGGAAAAAATAGGCATATACTTAACCTATCGAGTTTCAATATTGGTTTATTGTATTCTTCTAGTAGGTACACATTGCACAGCGCTGAATTTCGTTAACTTATTGTTAAAATAACATAACTTAATAGATGAGTAAAAAAGTTTTGGTATATGAACCTCACAAGTAGACATCATTGTTTATCACAGTAATAGTATGCATAGGACAGTAGTTTTATCACATTACGAGTGCGTACTTATCGCACAACGCTGGATATCTCCAACGATAAGACATATTATTGACTTAAAATAACCTAAAATTACATTTTCTGAGTACGATACAAATCTCACAAGCAGGCACAAGTGTTTATCACAGTGGTAGTATACTAATAAAGTAATCTATGTATAAGTAGGTACATACCGCACAGCGCTGAATACTTCTGTAGCTTAAATTAATATATTTTATTCTTATTTTTCATTATGCTTTGTTTAATGGCAAGTATGTATAAAGCTAACAAACAGGAACAAGTGCTAAACACAATCAAGAGAAGGTTCCTCATTTTCAGTATTCTTCTGTTTCTTTGGGCGTCCTCTTTTTTTAACAACTTTTGGGGCTTCGTCCTTGCTCGGTCTCTTTTTTGGGACTCTAGAATTTTTACTAGCTATTCCTGTAACTGAAGTATTATCTAAGTCGAGTTTTTTTGCACAATCTCTTTTTCCTTGTCTTGTGCGGCAGCTTTTCTTTTTTATCAATTCTTTTTTAATATTTCTACTTTCAATTTCATTGCATATAGCATCTTTCACAGGACTATCGGTTAATATTGCACTAGTCTTTCGTCTTCGATTAGTTCCTTTACGAGCTTCAGCCTTGGGGAATGGTTTGATATCTTGGGGCAAAATAATTGCCTGCTTAGATTCTGGCTGTACGCTAGTCATTGTTCCGAACCTAGCTTGTAGTAAATCGTCAGTAGATTCACAGGTATTATCTGGCAGCTCGGCATCGGCAACAATAACTGGAAGATCAAGGACAATTGACTCATTAGAATTCTCAAGAGCTGTTAAGATATCAGATACCAATGGCCCATCGGGCGGCATCGAAACGTTGTGATGAACAGGATCACTTTGATCTCTATTACTTGCTGAGGTTTCGGGTACAACAAGTGCATGAAGAACTAACTGATCGTTAAAATCACGACTCGTTCTTGGATCTGTGAGATTATCCGAATTGCTTATCAAAGATATGACACTATTTTTGTCAACTTGACGAGAAGTATTATTGTTATTGCACTCTACGCTTAAAGCTTCATTCGATTCATTGGTAGGAGCAGGTCGATCTGTGACATAAGAGCACAGGTATTCATCGTCACCAAATAGATTACGATTCAACGGCCAAATACCTGTCGATTCAAATCCCTTCGTCACGTTTCGAACAGTAAATGCCGTTGGATAGGCGATACCGAAAAGTTCTGCAATTTGATAAATAGATATAGTTTTTCCTGGGTTAGTTAACATCCAATCATTGCAGGCTGTGTTGAACGAATTTTTTAATGACTTGTAAACGGTACGATCCAGGGGTTGAAGCTTGTTCGAAGTATGCGGCGGAAGGGTCAACAGGATAATTCCATTATCCTTACAAAAATTCAAACTCTTTATGGTGATATGAGAATCGTGGTTATCAAGAATAAGCAAGACTTTGTGGTCTATGGATGCTCGAGCATGTTTCTGAAAATGTTTCAAGACATCAGTAAATACTTCACCGTTCATCCAACCACTTTGATTCGCAGCTCCTTCAGAACCTGGCGGAGCACCATGAAGCATATGCGTTTTGAAATTTTTCCTTGGAAATACTAGGAACGGAGGGATTGAATTTCCATTCGCAGCAATAAAACAACATGCTGTGACAAGAGTTCCCCGTTCACCGGATGTCACTTGACCAACCTGCTTCTTGCCCTTCTGTGCAATTACATTTGGTGGATTGTGCACTGTTGTTAATGCAGTTTCGTCTAGGTTGTATACGAAAGCAGGTGACAGATCATTTCCCAGCTGTTTGTACGCTGCTTCTAAATTATCATAGAAAAGGTTGACTGTATTTCTGTTAAAGCTACTCGATCGAGCTAGACTAGTCCCTTCTGGTTTTCTGAGTGAAAGATCTGGATGTCTTTTCATAAAATTGAAGAACCAATCCAAACCAGCTGATTTTTTGTGATGCCATGACTCTGGACAATTTGTATTATTCGCAACAGCTAATTGATATGCTAACGCCATAACTTGTTTCCGTGTCAATCCATGATGCATATTCGATGCGGTGAGCAAATAGTTTTTTAACTCTAGCTCGATAGCTTCTGAGAACACACTTCTGGTCCGGAAGTTCGGAGTATACTTCATACCCTGTTGTGCATCTGCTGGAAGTTTTTTGTATTTAGTAATGTATCGCTGTAGAGTCATTCGGTTGATTCCTAACGCGGCTGCAGCGGACCGAACACTCCAGTCGTCGTCCACAACTTTTCGAACGCCACCCTCCATGGTAGCTGCGTCGACGACTTCTCGATTAGACTTTTTCTTCTTATTTCGGGGCATGTCTACTGAGATTTATGTTTAACCTCGATCAACTCGAATACCTGAGAAACAAAATCATATTTATACATTGGACAACCATGAGATTGTCGAAATTTTCCCTCTAACAGTTTGTCACAATGAACCCCACGAGATTTTGTCGTAACGAGCCCCAAAACAGGTTGTCACAACGGACCCCACGACAGTGTATCACAAGGTACCCCACTGCTCGTTAATATTATTTATAATTATTATTTAACAAAAGAAACATTTTTAGGTTATGTTAATAACACTCGCACTTACCTCGATGTATCGCCGATGGTATATGGAAAGAGTTTTAGCAAAAACTTCACATTAACGGATGAAAATACAAATTATGCGTGGCACTAAAAACAGCTTTCGGAAGGCCCAAATTTATTTTATTGTATTTTTCACATTGTCCGAAATTTCACCGCATCAAACTCGGATAGTTCTGTCAGATTTTATACGACGAATTATAGGTTAATAGTACAAAATTCTGCCGCGAGTGGTAATCGAGATACGGGTGGTGGATCAAGGAGCCCCATGTCACAAGGGACCCCACTCTCCCCTACTTTTTCGGGCCGTTTTTCCGCTGTAAAAAGTTATGCACAAGCCCGAATGTTTGTAACTTTTCACAGATTGTTTGGGGAGTCGAAAGGTACGTATACACCAATTTGCAGCTTGATCGGACTTTCTCCGAAGTGAAATGCTAAAGTTCCTGGACTATTTATCGAACTTTTCGAAACAACGTCGATTTCGATTTTTCTTTGCGTTTTACGAGTTTTTACAACTATTTGGAAAATTAATGTTAAATTGAAAAAAGTCAAAATGGCGCTTACGACCTTCTACTTTTAACTACTAATATTTTTTATCGAATTTTTGAAATGGTCGTTCTTTCAATTTATCTTTGCGTTTTACGAGTTTTTACAACTATTTGGAAAAATCATGAAAAAAATGGCGCTTAGGACGTTTTGCCTTTACGTTGTTTTTTATTTTTCCTTAAAAATTGTAATGAACGAACGACGTATCCGCCCAACTTACGACCTTTTGCACTTACATTTTTCGATCTCGTAATTTCAATTGATCTATACGTTTTGGCCGTTTTCAGAGCGAATGGCGTGAAAAAAAAATTATACGACCTTCTGCCACCAAAATCGCGTTTTTGGCGCTCACGACCTTATGCCATTAGACACGAGATATTCAACAGCACACTTAACATTTTGTAGCACGTATGTTCTGCCGGTGGTAAGATTCATTGAATCGTTAAAAATAAAAACTATGCGTACGTCATCACGATTGTAACGTATTCAACAATTTGAAGAGTAATATAATTATTAATTTAGAAGCGTTCAAGAAAATAGCAAACAGTATTTCAAATTCAAATTCAAATTCTGGAAACCACACAAAACATATCTCAACAGAAAATAGAAACAAACACATATAAATTCAATTTAACGGAACCAACTCAATTAACTTCACCGCCATTTGGACAACAACACACCACACACTTAAAAATGTTTAACAATTACACGTAAATTCATCAACTTATATTGTAAAATTTAAGGATACTAGCCGATACGAAGCCCGCGCTCCGCGCGGGCCGACGATTTCTCGAATTCTGAGATTCTCGAAATGATGAAGATTGTCTCATAACTTGTATCGTGGGTTGTCTTCCTTAGCATTAAAATGGACTATTTTTAGAGCTGTGCGAATATAGTATTCGAATCGAATTGAATCGTATATTTAGTTCAAGATTCCGAATAATTCGATTTTCCGAGTAACTCGAATTTTCGGATAGTTAGAGATTTCAAATAATTCGAATTTTTTAATAATTCGTGATTTCGAATAACTCGAACATTCCGAACTATCCGCACTATCTGCACTATTCGAACTATTCGTAATTTTCGAACTCTTCGAATTATTTGAAGATTTGGATCCTTCTAAAATTTGACACTTTCAAAGATTGAAATAATCGAGGAAATAATTTTAATTAGTCGAGGATGCGCATTATTCGGTCCGAATTCAGAACATTTTATTGTTGTTCGAATCGAGAATTACACTTTCTACGCTCACTCACTAAGTTGATTTTTTTTCCTA
>JAFFZH010013959.1:0-11221 GCA_018420115.1 Euura saliciscinereae | reverse complement strand
TAAAAGTTTTATTATTATTATCCTATGATCCTATTATCGTTATTATTGTCATTATTATTATTTTCATTGTCATTGTCATTATCATTGCCATTGTCATTGTCATTATCGTTATCATTATCAATATTATCGTTATTATTGTTATCCTTACTATCGTTATTATAATAATAATAATTATTATTATTATTATTATCATTATTATCGTTATTATTGTTATTAACAATAATAAAGGTAATAATATTATTATTCCCACGTGCTTCGATTGCTGGATCGTTGAGATCAGTCCGACACTAGGCGGATAGCGTACTTACCGACGCGGTCCTAGGGATACGCGGAGGACGCCATCTTTCGGCCGCTGCCGAAAACTCTTTGCGGTCCATGATTCACCATGACCCACCATGATCCCAGCTGTTTGACTATCGCCAAATTGACACATTTTCGTAGGACACGAACCACGTCTTTGTTTTTGCACAAAACCACGATGTTTTGGTATATTTGTGTTCGGCATTGCACGCGGCAATCCGCCAAGAAGCTGTTTTTTGCGATTGAGGAGCGTAGACTTAGCTATCAATGGAAATAGGTGACGCCCCCACCTCTTACGATGCATAACAAATGATTTTTTTTTCAATTTCGATGACTTACATCAGTTTAATCGAATCTGGCCCTCGTGAATCATCGGATTCCCAAAGGACAGTCCGTTTGGAAGCTCCGTTTAGAAGATATTCGAGAAGGATTCTGAGCAGAATTTGATTCCATTTCCCGACAGAATCTCACGAGAAGAACGATCGATAATATGACTAACACCCCCCGCTGAATAAGTAATAATAGATCACCTCCTGAAATTGAGAACCAGAGTTACTTACTCGAAAAAAAAGCCTTTTTAATATTGACTGAATTTCAAGTAAACATGTGCAAATTAATACGAGTAATATTCATGTGCTGGGAAGATACTCACGCGGACGGATTTATTCGATCGGGTCGCGTTGCCAATACCGTGTACAACCGCAGAGGCCATGGTGAGACCCGTAACAATCACAAGATAGGCTATCCGGTTTGATTTTCTAGGGGTCATACTCCCTCGACTTTCGCCATAGAAGAAGTAGTACTCATGAGCGGCTATCGCAAGGCAGATACAGTTCAGTACCTGGAATTTAGGCGGTCATATTAAACGAACGAAAGACTGTAATCAGGCCAGAGAATTCGTCGATTATAACTACTTCCGGACATATTTTATGCAACGCAGCCCAAATCTACTATCAACAAGACCATTATAGTTTATCAGGCGTGTGGCTACAAATTCTCACTATTGATACGACACCCATTCAAAATTAGTTGAATTTAAGGGCATGCTGCACTCGATTATTACCGACATTTAGATATCTCCGAATATCAAGTACACGGAAGTAAATCGCAAAAAAACAGCTTCTTAGCGGAATTCTACGAATGATTCTGAACAGATACGTGCGAAAATATTTTGAGTCTACTACAAAATGAAAGAATGGCATGGTTTCTACAAAGTCATGATAGTAATTTCGTACAAACCATGCCATTTCTTCGTTTTTGAGTAAATCCAAAATATTTTCGGACGTATCTGTGCGGAATCACGTGTAGAATTTTGCCAAAAAGCTGTATTTTGCGATTTACTTCCGTGGACTTGAATATTCGGAGATATCGGAATGTCGGTAACAATCGAGTACAATCGAGACTTGAAAATTGTCAAGGATACAAAGGCGTTTGCAAACACCATCCTAAACAATTAGAGTCTTATTAGAGTCTTGGAAGGATCAAGGGGTCAAATTACAACATGTTATATTACGGAAAATGTTTTAATTTTCAGTGTCAAATCATGCGAAGAAACTATTTAGTCCAGTCTGCGGATATTCGTATTTATATTGTTTTCAAAGTTTTACATTATTGATCAGGAACGGGTTGTACTTGAACGCGTGTTTTCAACATCGATTACCTCCACCGGATGGGCGAGTATAGTTATCTTCTACCCAGACATAAATTCTGTCAACTATTTTGTGGTATGAATGAAAAAAACAAATTGACCTGCTATGCAAACTACACTAAATACATTATGGTGAGTAAGAGAAGAAAACAAAAACATGTTGACATCGTGTAGCAGAATTTGGGGCACGCGATTTTGTTTTGATTTTCAATTTTGGAATGATCAGCTCGATGGAAAAAGTCAGAGGACACAAGCATATGCAAAACGAATGAAGAACGAAAATAGTTTGAAATTTTCTTCCGGCTCTTTCCTCGAAGAATTTCTCAGCGTTTCTACGTTCCAAGATTTTGTCGGAATCAAAATGACCGATGGCCCAGTGTTCGAGAATTCCGGATTCTGACAGACGTCGAATCACAAAATTTACCGGCTCTAAGAGAAACGATGATTTTATGATCACCAATACCGCGTGATAGGCCAAAACGCATTTATCAAACACGTCAAAGTTCAGAGCTTTACTGTTATTCCTGACTAATTTTTGTTTCTCGTCGCGGAGTGACGAGCCTCTCGCAAGAAACGCAAAATCCTTGTGGAATTTCAGCCTCTGCATTGTCTCGGAATCGTTATTGTTCACCACGAATCTTTCCACGAGTTTCAAATTTGTTTCACTGTAGTTGTGTGACGTGGCGCTCGGCGCCCCGCCACAAGTGTGTGTGAAGTCCGCATAGACTTCACACACACACATACGGGAGAGTCCCCGGGGCAGGCAGTCGGGTCTGAGCGCTCGCGCGAGACACACGGTCTGAGCTGAGTGAGAGAACACAGAGAGTACAGGGATATACGTTACGCGCCCGGAGACATCCCCCCCACACACACGCACACACACACGCATACATCAGAGGTTAGTCAGACTGAGCTCCTCGTCCCCCCCCCCCCCTACACACACTCACACACACACACACACACATATACACACAGACGTCATACATTAGTTAAGGATAATCCTGTAATTAAATTTAAGATTTGGCAGAATATATGGAAATCATGTGAATTCTGGTGTTTCCCCTGTTCCTTCTGATCCCTCCCCCGCACCTGTCCCCTTATATTCATAACCGGCTGAGTAGCCCGTTATAGTTGACTTGATCCTTGAGCATGTTGAAGTCGTACTGCGAACCTCCGAGGCTTAGATTAGCCCTGACTATTCCGGCTACGTCGACGATCGTCGGAGTTCCTTTCTCCGTGGTCAAAATAGAAGCCAGAGAAGTCTTGTAAGCCGTTGTCAACACAGTGGCGTAGCACAGAAATGAAACCAGGGCGAAGCTACCCCCTCCGGAAATCGGCACACTGATCACCGGGCTACCAAGGTGAATTGCAACGACGTCAAGAACCGCGGTGGCAAATCCAATCTGCGGTCGACGAGATCCTAGAATAATAAAAAGTTCAGCACATACTGAATCACAGTAGGAACTCCGCGTATATAAAGCAGCTTCACGTATCTAAATTTTATAATGGTCATGTTCCTGCATCTCACTGCGCATGATCGTGGAAAGAAGTGGGCACGCCTCAGTCTTCATTGGGATCCGACATGGAACACATTTGGAGTCACCAGTAAATACAGAAATCTGATTCAGGGTCATAATTGGCTGAATACGATCCTAATCATCATTTGGACACTCATAAGCAGACTTCTTGCTGCACATATCGGATCCCAATAACACTGAGGCAGCTCAGTCCTGTCGATTTTATATACGCGGGGTCCAACCGTCGTTGAGATACGAGTATTTGACGAATACATTCCGTCGAAGCAATATCCGGTCGCACAGCCCACTACGAACACCAGGGTGACCAGGGTCCACAACCCATAAACACAACGACGTAATCTCCTGGGCTGAAATTGTACGAGTAAGGGCATTCTGCGACATCCATACGGCAAATAACAGACGGATAGCTTTTGAACAACGCTTTGGCCCGATCCAGATGCTTCGTTGATGGCCCGATCACCGTCATTTGACGTGGCTTGTGCTTTTTTAAACATGACTTTTCGAACTGGACGAGAAATCTCTCGACCACGTCGTCCGTATGTTCGTTTGACATCGTGGTCACATGTTTTGATAAGGATTGAAGACGCAGTGAAGTGACTCGATGACAGATTAGATAACTGAAGCACAGGGTAATTATCATTGTTTGAAGGTAGTGCATTGTGGGCTACATTGGGCTACAATCTTTTCTCTCCAAAGATATCAAAGCAGTGAAGTATCACACCGCGTTACTATTGTTAGACTGTAATATTGTTCTGTTCACCTTTTCTGACCTACACGGCCTTCCGACTTCACATACGTGTATTATCTTCAAACCACATCATACTGAAGCGGGATGGCGGTATTTACGTTCGCTACATTCATTGACGTCTGAACTACCACTTTGTCAGTAATAATCGATGCGTGGAATAATTTATTTGATGGCAACACGTTACAATCATTGCTAAAAACTACGATTGTTTCCGGTCGTTATTGCTGCCGTAAAAACAAAAACTGAACTATATTTGTAGTTTCGTAGTTAGCTGTGCCCCTTCGATGTATATGAGAAAAAAAGTCGAGTGTCTCTCATTTCGGAAAGGTTGAGTGGAAGAACGTGTTTCGCGAACGCGACGCCAGCGCTCGTAGTGGCGGAAAAATGTACTTTCTAACCGACACGTGGGTCAGACAGTTTCACACTTTCAAATGTGGGTTAGATCCTTTCAAAAAGGCCAGAGAATCCTACCGATCGCCATGATCTTGTGCTTTTCCGATGGTTAAAGAGTGCCAACTTTTCACACTTGTGGCACTGTTTGTTTTGCTGCACAGAGCCACCTAATTTCGTCTATTTTCTTTTTATCGCAGTCACTTAGCTTGTCTACGAGCCTTTTGCATCGGTGTAAAAATAAGTGTGTGAACAACCTGTTGCTGTGCATCATCGAGCGGTGGTCAAAGCTTCGTTGGGTATACCTCGCGGGTTAATTTTTTCCAGGAACTAATATGTACACGTATCCTGCTATCGCTGCAGTAGATCTGTGAAACTAGAGTACAGCGCGGTACCTATGTAAATCAATTTCCTGAACACAAGGGAATCCGGTGGGGCATCGCATTTTGTCAAGGACTATGGAGCTATCATTAATTATTGAGAATAATGGGATGGACTCAAACTCATCAGTTATTAGAACAAACACCGTGCACAAACAGATGTCGCGAAATTTACACATGTACTGAAGTGTTTGTACTGTTTCACAGAAATTTAAACACATAATTTGTGACAGCAGAGACTGTATCAATTCATCTCACGTGTCTTCACAACGACGGGAAAATGACTCAAGATTTTAATGACACATCAATTCCAAGGGTTGAAATAGTTCAGAATCATTTATTAAATTCAACTCATTTCCACCTGATTCAACTCAGTTCATATTGATTCAACTTGATTCAGTTTAATTCCACTCAATTCAACTCGATTTGACTTAATTCAACTTCATTAATTCAGTTAATTCTCAATAATTCAGGTGATTCTCATTAATTCAAGTGAATTATGAATTATTTCATGGGCTATTGACACGTCAATTCAATGTGTTATTACCCCCTCGGTTTGCAACGCGCTGTCGCTTTCTTGGATCAAATTTCGGAGCGACTAATTCTAGTACGAAGATAAACACGGAGACAGCGATACAGAAAGAGTACACGAACATAATGTTCCAAAATTTGTGGGCAGCGCGTTGATCGTAGTACTTCTCGAGGACTTTTCGCTCCAGTATCTTCTCAGCGTCAAATTCATCGAGATCCCAGTGCCTCAGGATGCCAGATTCGGTCAAGCGAAGAATTATTCGATCCGATGGCTCTCGAAGAAACGAGATATTCTGGAAAGCTATAACCGTGTGATACGTCAGAACGCAGTTACTCAAGACGTCAAAGGTGACGGACTCGTGGGCTTTGATGATCCTCTCTCTGTCGTAATCCATGGATGATCGTCGACCCAAAAATGCATAATTGTGATCGAACATCAATCGGCTCCAAGTTTCCGTGTCGTTGTTGTTGACCACGAAGCGTTCCAACAATACCGAGCTGAGTCTGCTCTCGTTCGCTTGGTCCTCGAGGATCTTATAATCGTACAGCGATCCTCCAACGTTGATATTCGCGTCGATTATCCCCTGAGCGTCAGCGATAGTGGCAGTGCCTTTTTCAGTCGCCAATATCGAAGCCAACGACGTTTTGTACGCGGTTGTTATCACCATCGAGTAGAACACGACAGCTGTCAGCATGAACCTGCCTCCTGGAGAAGAGGACACATGCACCACTGGACTTCCCAGGTGAATCACTACCACGTCGAAAAAAATCGTCATGAATCCTGGTCTCATTCGTTGACCTAAAAGATGAGGGGATTCATTGGAAACGTCTACATATTTGTGAAAGTCGATATTGCACTTCAGAATCAAAGTGTCACATCTAAAAAAAAAAAATTAGGTTCGTGAATTTGCTTCTAAATGAAAGGAAACGGTACTCGACGAGTTTTTAAGGGAGTTCTTGTTGAATATTGTGAATCAACCTCCCTATGTAATATATGTTTTGTTATATACAAGGACTCGTTGATCTGAAGTTGGCTAGAATGGTGAAACAAGCTTTCAGCCATTTCTGAACCAATTAAAGTGTCCGAATGCTTATTTTTCGATTCTAGCTATCTCCAGATCAACGAGTCGTTAGGAATTCACCCTGCAATATAACAACGATTGTTGGTTCAGACCCAGGAAAGATTGAGTAAATCATTTTATTGCACTAAACTCCGTTATCACTTCAACAGTTCTGAAGAATCAACGATATGATTTACCGTTAATAGACACGAAGTTTCGCTGGGTAAACGCGACGATGCAACTGATTGCGAAGACCAGACCAATCGCGAGCCACACCGCCCAGGAGAATTCCACCAGCACGACGTCGTTGGACCAGTTGATGATACGCGGAACACCCCAGGTTATACATTCCTCGTCGTATGGGACCGAGACTATGATCGTGTGGTTGAGGTTGTTGTTGGTGGGACGTAGTCGACCGATGCCGATTTCGCTCATTCCAGAAGCGACGTCGTTCAGTATTGCCAGTTTCCTGGAAAACTTCATCTGATCCGTCACTGACGGATATCTCAGCGATATGCTGAAATTGAGCCTCTCAGCCAGCATCAGAACCAATTTGCCTTCCCTACCGCCGACTATCGTCAACGAACCGCGTTCATCCTCCTCGATCATCATCTTCGGCGTGAAAGTCAACGAGCTCACGGAAACTGGACACCCGTCCATCGTTGGAGGCCTGAAAGCCCAGGAGTTGATTTCTTCCAAACTGGACCCGGGTCTCCACACGCTGACCAGTCTCGCTCCCACGGAACAGTTAGCGCCGACGAAATCGCTGTACAGCTCGACAAAATTTTTACCAAGGTTGACGAGTTCGAAGTGTGGCACGTTGTACGCGATGGCTACGTTGAATACGAACCAAACGTCGTTGAGGTCGATCGTCCCGTTGAAGACAAAGAGAATCGTGCATTTCCTGCAGCTCGATAGAACTTCGACCGTATTTTCCATCGTCGAGTTGGTCAGATCTTCGAGAAATATGATGACGAAATTTCCTTGGCTCAACTCCTCGGAGTATCCGCACTTTGCGGTGTCTTCACAGACGATGAAAGGGCAGCCGTCGAGCAGGGGTCGCGTCTGTCGGAGGTCGTCGCGCGACCCCCCGACGACCGTTACGTGCCGAGGGTCGTATCCGTCCAGGAAACCCGCTTTGAAATCGGCCAAAAATATTTCCAGAACGTTCTCGAAGTCGACGTGCAATGGCCTCTCATTTTTTGACTGCAGATTCCGATAAGAATCGACTCGATGACGTTGTAGCAAGTATGCGCAGATGATAGGCAATATCGAGAACTGCATCACGTTCGAATGTGATATCGTGAATTTGACTTTCAGCTTCATGACCGACAGTCGCAGAACACGTTCGACGCCGCTGCGACGTGCCGTTACAATAAAGGGGTCTTGGAATGGTGTTGCGTTCAATGGATTTTACCTCGTATCGCATTGACCTTCACAAGACCTTTATCATTGGTATAAATTACACTTTGCCAGTATGCTGATGGGTCTGATTACACCTTCGGAACCTGCCACCTACTTTCCCTCCATACCAGCTATAAGGGTGCTCGTTACACCTTTGGAAATAAAACTGTATCGTTTTGTTTCAGTTTATATCGATAACCAAAAGAGCGGTCATGTCATATCGTACAGCTTGTTGATACAGTTAAAATAATAGCAAAGAAAAGAAGTTTTCAGCCAATTTTCAGAGTAATTTCAAATTTCAAATTATCTACGCACGTGTCATTTTATGACTAGACTGTAAATATTAGCAGAGCTGGCTTACTGTACCGTTCCTCAAGGTTTACAGTATCGACCAAGAATGGTGTTATCCTGATTGCGATCGATTGTGTTTACCGGAAAAGCATGCAGCAAATAACCCTTCGCCTGGTTAGAGAAGACCACATAAAGCCCTTTTAGATAAAATAAAATGAGTTTATGTTACATGGAAGATATAGAGACTGACCAATGAAAATGACATTTTCAATGTCGTCCTGGCAGTATAGGAAATTGCTGATTGATTGTCATAAAACTTCTCACAATTTTTACGTAGAGCTTTCGACAGCAAGGTTGAAAATTAATTTGCACACCAGAATGAACGTCACTCGTCAAGAAGGATGAGATTCATCTCAATGGGAATTACGAAAGAAAGAGTCTTTTTGCACGCTAACACACACGCACACACAGTTAGTTTTATTTGGAGACATATTACAGAGTTTGACGAATTGAGTTACAAAGAAGTGCTACAAAACATTTTACACATCATTTTTATGGATATACCTAACTATTAAACTGTGAAACTGTCAAGAGCTAGAATAATGTAGATGTTATCATATAATTGATATTTAACTCACATAGATATACGTACAACATTGACACGACAGGTAATTCAACAGCTGAATGGAATTAGTACATCATATACACTGGATACCTGTTTCTATTTACTAGGATTAAAACGGTATACCTATATAGGAATAAAATACTGCACATATCCTAAGTTCAAATCACATTTAGACAAATGCATTTTTAACGCTTTCGAATTGACACCACGGTGTCCTAACTAATGTCAAACTGTGCCAAAGCCGAAAAAGTTCTGGCTTCCAATGAAATTCAAGTGAATCGAACAATATTCCAACGCACATCAAGTATACGGATTATTCAATATCATATATAAATACAGCACACTGTGCATCAAGTACTAATAACTCATAACAAAATCACTTTCAACTACTTTTTGCGTAAGATATTACGTCGATTGATTCGTTGTACCTTTTTTGGCTTAATGAATATTGTGACAAGAAGCTCTGTTATGAAGACCAAAGTACATAGGGCGAGGCAACAAAAATAGAATATTAATATATGATAGAACTTTTCCTTTGTATATTGAGCGATCATTGTTTCATCATTATCGAACTTCGACGTTTGAGTATAAAAATAATCAGCGTAACGCTGCCAATCCTTCAAGAGGCCAGATTCTTGCAAGCTCAATATGATATTATTGATCGGTTTTACGAGGCGTGATCCCTTTGCGAAAGCTAATACTGCGGGATAGGTCAAAACACAATCCTTCAGGATTTCAAATTCAACGAAATGCCGAGCCTCAATATTCTTTTGTATTTCGAACATCAGGTCCGATCGACTGGCTAGATAAGCAAAGTCGCGATCATTTTTCAATCGGCGCATAGCCTCTGTATGATTATTGATAACTTCGTACCGCCTCAATAGTTCGGTACCGATATCTTTTTCACCCACCAGGTCCGTTAAAACTTCGCGGTTATAAATCGATCCTCCGACTCTGAGATTCATGTCAATTATTCCTCGGACGTCGGTAATGAGAGACAAATTCGGTACATTTGTTATAATCGATGACAACGAAGTTTTGTACGCGGTTGTGATGATCATTCCGTAACACAGGTACGTTACCAACGTCAATTTACCGCTCGTAGAAACGGGAACTCGGGTCACGGGGATCCCCAGATGAATCGATATGACGTCGAGGACAGTGGATACGAATCCTGAGTCCTGCCGATGACCTGCGAACAAACTATTTGCTAATCAATCCCATTTATTATACAATCCAAATCCAAATGAAACCTTTTGGAATATTGATCGTACCGTTTCTCGACAGAATTATAGTCCGAAGTGCGTATTCGAGTACGCAGCCGGTGGCAAAAATCAGGCCAATGATGGCCCACACTTTCCAGGGGAATTCGATCCACAGGATCATGTCCACGATTCTGGTCTTCTTTCGTGGAACGGCGAATGTTACGCACTCTTCGCCAAAGGCAGCCGAGAATTCGAAGTCATCTTTCGGACGAAAGCGAGCGACGGCAAATTCCGTTTTTCCCTTGTTAATGTCTTGGCGCATGGTGAGTCTGTAAGACTGGTTCAAGTAGTCTGACTTTGATGGGAGTTCCAGCGCTATCGTGAAATTTAGCTTCTCAGCCAGCTCCAACGCCAGTGAACCGTCCCGTCCGCCAACTATGGTCGACGATCCATTTTTTTTCTTTTCTATCATCATGCCCGGCGGGTACGAGAATGATCCTACCGGAATGGGACACCCTTTCAGATCACGGATTCCTCGAAAGAGATCCACGCTGGTCTCGTCCAAGTCGCTTCCAGGTTTCCAAACGAATTTCGACTCGATTCCGATCGAACACTTCCGTGTGAAGATGAGGCCGTAATGTTTGACAGCGTCCACGTCAAGGTTAACTAACTCGCACAATGGTCCACGTATTTTACGAGCTTCGCCCAAAAACTTTCGAACGTCGTCACTCTCGGCGATGGTACCTTTGATCACAAACAACAATCTGCACTGATTTCTGCAGCCTGACAAGATCTTCCAATTCTTCCCGAAAAGCTTCTTGCTCAAATCCTCGAGAAAGAAGACAATGAAACTCCCGGCACTGAAGAAATCCGGATGTTGGCAAAGTTTAAGGTCTGTGCAGATCATGAAGGGGTGGCTTTCGAACAGCGGCAGCGTCGCCTCTTGGAATTCGTCGGTCGATGCCCCGACGATCACGAGCTGACGTGGTAATGGTTCCTTCTTCTCCAGATACACCTTGTTGAATTTATCGAAAAACATTTCAAGTACGTTGTGGGCGTCGTTCATCTGGTTTTCTATTATCGAATCCCGAGACGAACTG